>JASXSY010000871.1:0-44406 GCA_034509805.1 Sipha maydis | reverse complement strand
GAGCATCATGTTGTTCGAAATAAAATAAAACGTGTATGATCTATGAATTGGACTATGTAAATGTGACGAGTCAACGGAATGATAAGAATACCTATAATACCGATGATGAAGTAACGCAATAACGAAATAAAATACATTATCGACCGATGGAAACAGTAACAATTGTATCGTCGGGGGACTCTTTCCGCCGAATGTTTAACAATCCGAACGCTGGATAGTTCGCTCGATTTTATGATTACGACGACAGGAATAAAATTCGTTATTCAATAAGACACTATCGATTGTGGAGTGGTACCGAGTACGACGAGGGATTTTTTTAAATTTTTTTTTTTTATTTATGTTTCACGTGGAATTGTTGATGCTCAATAACGAAGATTACGTGATGTCACTGTTAAGATGTACGTGTAAATTACAGCACTGAGACGTATACAATGGCGAGGAAAACAAATAAGATTGAGGGCGAACGAACGGTGGCGATGAAGACGCGTACGCGGACTGTGAAATATTTTTCGGGCGGCCTCTCGAGAAAGAATATAAACGCAGTACTCGCAAGCAGTGGCGTAGTAAGAGAGCACAGCGAACTGGGCTTGCGTTAGGGGTGGAAATCGTGAAGGGATGCGAAGCGTAATCCATAATAACGTAGGTGTTTATTTGATTTTCGTTTCACCTCATAGTACTAGTGATAGGGATGGATTTTTCGCGAGTTTGCCAGCAGTAAACTACTTCCTACGCCGCTGCTCGCTGTCCACGTTTCCGAAGGCATACACGCAAACACACAATCGCTATGGTATAATGATATATTTTGCTAAACAACACCGAAGCCGGACACGCGTGAGTGTTCTACAGTGAGATTATAAACAAGTATTGGTAAACGATACATGGTTCTTGGTAACCGTGGGGTCACACGACATGAACGAGTTCTACATCACGAATAATAAGTGCAGCGGTCGGTTAATAGGACGTCGACTTGATGGCCGGCGCGCAACCGACGCAACCGCGGGACGCGCGGATCGCGCCGGCGCCGTCAACGTATCGTACGGCGTCGTTGGACCACGCGAGCCGCGGTTGCGCGTCGTGTTCGGCCGGTTGACCGTCGAACGACGGTGAACGACGTGGCCGGTGGACGGACGGCGGGCCGTCGGCATCGAACCAGTCGATCGTGTCGCGTGTCTCGTCCGAACGCGGCGACACTACCGCCGGCCACGCCGACCACCACCGGTCGCTGTAACCGCCCTCGGTCGATCTACTGGCCGCCAAAATCGTGTGCCACCCGTTCAACCGGTCCACGCTACCGCGTTTGGCCACCATCGTGTGTCCCCCGTTCAACCTGTCCAGGCTTATCCGTTTTGCCACGGCCGCGTTCGACGACGACCTGCACCCGTCGCTGCCTTCGCATTCGTCCGCGAAACTGATGAAGTTTCCGTCCAACCGGTCCAGGCTGCCCCGTTTGGAGACCATCGTGTGCCCGCCGTTCAACCGGTCCAGGCTCCGTTTCCCAACGACCGCGTTCGACGACGACCTGCACCCGTTGCCGTCGTCGCACTCGTCCGCGTAACCGATGAAATCGCCACTCAGCCGGTCCAGGCTGTCCCGTTTCGCGACCAGCGTGTGCCCCCCGTTCAAACGGTCCAGGCTGCTCCGTTTCACCGCAAACGCATGTCCCCCGCCGTCCAACCGGTTCGGACCGCCGCATTCGTCGTCGTCGCACGAGTCTGCAAAACCAACGGTGGTAACACGTGGCCGCGCGCTCGCTTGGACCGCATGTCTGCATGATGATTTGCCGGTGCGCGGTGAGGGGTCGGTGTTGCGTTCGGGTTTTCCGTTCGGACTGTCCGCGCCAGTGTCAAGATGTCTACGGATAACTGACGGCGGCGCAAGAGAGATACGACGTCACACGCAACACGGGGGAAGTCGACGGGACCGATGAGTTCGGCCCATCCGTCCTGCATGCCGACGGCGAGGCGGTACGTTTCAACGATCGCGCGCGTATCGTGTTCGTTTTCCAATATGCCATAAAACTTTACCGAATATTGCTTACTCGGATAAAATTCTTCGAGTATACCAACAGTTTATATTAGCGAAAAATCTCCCATCGATATCGGTAGTTGTGTGATAATCAAGATAAGATTAAATGCTTCTTGTTTATCAAGAAAAGACGCTGGGACACACATTAAAGAAGAAATAGCCCTCAAACTTCGAAATATGCAACGTACAATTTTGTATTAAAAAGTTTTCTAATTTTTCTGCAACTAATTTGCAGCTCATATAGGTGTATCTAAAAGTTCTAAAAAAATATATGCAAATGCTAGAAGTTGTGAGCCTTGATTATTAAATATAAATTGAACATAAACATAAAATCCATTAAAAAAAGGATGTGGAGGGACATCCGTCTTCCATTTACCTCTTCCATGAGTTCGCTCTTGCATTACAACAACAAACAAACTAAACCATTATTCACCTTCCATATTGTATTATAATATTCGTTTTCAGATATTCATATTAAAAAAAAAAAATAAATAAAAAATTTATTTTTTATAAAAATATTTATAAAATTAAAGGTGAGTAACTTGTAAGTGAAAAATAATTGCTTTTTAACGTTTTTAAGTATATTGTAATGTTTTCTTGTAGTCTTTCCGCGTACTGTTATATGCAACATACATACATTTAGTGACCAACAAGTATATGTAATTTTTCGTATCTTGTGGCTCGAGACCGTTTTATGCGTTAACAACATGCAATGTCGAATGAGGAAATCTGCTGTCGCGCCATAGGAGGCGATCAGGTTCGGGGCACTTTACTCGCCAAGATTCGTTGCATGAATCAAAAATGTGAACTTACTCCGCAGGAGATCGGCGCCTTGGCCGTCTAACCGAAATAATTTTCGTGATGGACCGCAAAATAATTGGGAGATAGTAAGTTCCTACACGAAATATAGCAGGTAAACGTTTACATATATGTGATTTCCTACACAAAAAAAAGTATTATTCTTCTTCTTAGGTATTGTCGGCTACTAGGACCATCCCGTCAAACAACTAATCAAAAACCAAAAAAAAGTATTCTGGAACGTAAGTTCCTACACGAACAAAAGTGCACCAAATGCAATATATATCGCACTTTTAATTATTGAAATAAAAATGTTTCGCAACCCAATAAAATTCACGATTCAAAAATAGTATTTTTATTCCATAGATGTTTTGCTTTTACCGAATAAAACATTAAAAATATATATTGAATTATTAAAATAAAAAAATAAAAATTCTGTTGGAAAAAAGCCAAATTAATTGTTAGACTTACAGACATCAATGTATCAAGCAATTTGAATTATAGTTCCGACAACACGATTATGGGGATAACGTTTCCATTTGGGCGAAACTTGGTTCCGTAAAATTCAAAGCTCAGGTTTAGCACAAGAATTGAATAAAGCGAACGATAATTTAAGAAAGTGACCGTTACATTTATTTGGTCTATCATTTCTTAATTAAAATAGAAATTACATAGAAGAAAATAATACATTCCCTTCTAGTATTTAGGCTATATATAATTATATAGGGTATTTATATATATCCTAATATAGTATTATAATAGGGTAATATATTACCCTATATTTAGGGTATTTATAATTATGTAAATTCGTATTATTATCATATTAAATATGTATATTATGCAGATGACAATACATTATTATATATGTATAACATTCAATTAAAAATTCGATTGATTTTTACAAAACATACAATAGACAAATTTTAATCACACCAACTACGTCTTTAGTCCTAAGTCTGAATAAAGTTGGAAAGAAATCCGTATTGGTTATTATTCGTGTTGGAACCTACGTATCGGTATATATATTTCCGTGTAGAAAAATTTACGTAAGTATCCCCAAGGGTGATTTTTACCTATTATATCTAGTGCGAGAACTTTTATTTGCTCAAATAATTATAATACGTGCCAAAAACCACCGCAATACGTGAAAAATTTTTTTCGTCACATAAGTTCAAAACGTAGTTTAAAAAAAAATGAATTCGTTTTAAAGGGCGAAGAGCGCTCAAACCCACAACCACGATATGGACATGTATACGATCGGCGAGCGGCGAAAAGGGCATAAATATTTTCGATTCCATGATCAGGCGATAACACGGCTTACCATAACTGCATATAACGTACTTCGGTAGGTCTGCTGTACACACATATATTATATTCTTCGTGAATTATAAGTCTTCGTGCAATGACCTAAATGATTGTAATCATTCAACCATCATTTGTGCACATTAATGAAACTATAACTTTTTTCGGAATACTGAAAACTCGTCATAATAACTCGCAACTACTCTATGACGTTGGCGTACTTAATTTTTGATTTTCAAGAATTTCGTATGCATCGATAGAAGGGTATCGTCTACGACAAGTTGTCCTTATAATTTGTTCCGTCATTCCAATTTACACCATCATATTTTGAAATTAAAATATAGTATGAAAAAAAAAAAATCGTATAGATGCAGAACAAATGTTTAAGTGAAAGTTAAACGGTTTGAAATATTTTCCTGTGCAGCCCTACATCGCGAGTATGGACCAAATATTCACGTACACGTCCGATGATTCAAATGTTCCGCACTTTTTTGTCTTTTTCCATACAAACTGAACTCATCCATACATCATACATCTACTCCTGACAGCTAATTCTACTATTATTTATTAATTTTTTTTTATTATTATACGAACCCGTGTGAGAACCTTTGCTCTGGTTTACCGTCGAGCCGTCATATTTGTTTATCTTAACAACCTTACGAAATCTTAACATATTATAACATAACACTGAACAGTACGTTACATTACTACCACTACTACCGCAACTACTACTACTACTACTATAACTACTATTATTATTACTACTGCTAATACTACTGCTATCGTCCGTGTATTCTACTTAGTTACTGTTACTGATGGTGACACTACTCGGAATCACCACTATATCCGGATATGAACACGCGTTTGTGACCCGAAAGGAACGCACGAAGAGAATATAAATCAGGATAATGAATCCGGAAAGGAAGATTACCCAATACTGCTCGTCGGTAACCGGAAGCGAAGTCGAGGCGCGCGAGCATGTAGTATTTTATAACACACACGTTTAGCGCCGCATAATTCACGTTGGCGAAACAAATAACTAGTATACAAATGTTTTCATCGCATTACATCCGCGTCATCCCGGCTAGCAGCTCATATTGTGTACAACATGTTTACGGCGTTACGCGCGCGCACGCAGGTACGGTGTAACGATGAACCGACGTGTTAAAACATTTTATGTCAGGTCTATTGCGTATGAACACGGTAGTGGTTATCCGCGTTCGCGGCGTGCGTGCGTTCTGATTGTTAGCGGGACATGCAAATCATGCGGTTAGCTGTATAGAAATAATAATAATAATAATAATAATATGTTATATTTATTGTTTGGGTGCGATGGTGTACAGGGTGTTCCGCGAGTGTTCGTACCGATGAAAATCTCCACTTGCACTTCAACGAGAAAAATGTTTTGCCTGCACGATTTTAGGTTTATTTTTTTTTTGTACTCCGCCTCCTTCTCTACTGTTACGGAACGAAATTTGAAAACGCGATTCAATACGATGTTGCGGAATTATCGCGTGTTGCAAGTGTCCTCGCGACACACCCTGTACATAAGCGTCCGAACCGTGATGCACAACGATATCGTATTTCGATATCGAGCAAATATACTAAATATATTAATATTATTAATAATATATAAATATTACCGATATCGATGTTATTAATTAATCGATTACAGTTTTTATTTTCTATGATATGGCCTTTTTTTTTTTTTAATGTAACAAAAAAGTTCCGTTAATAAAATAAATACTATATTGTTTTTAGTCATATAATTATATTCAATGGTGGATTTAACGGTTGTGTGTAATAAAAATTTGTTTCTTCAATTATTAAATATGATTGTACTTTGATACATTTGAATTGAAAATTTTATTTTTGCTTTTAATTATTTAGCCTACTTGGGAAAAATGTAATTAAATGTCCACTAAATTTCAATGAAAATATTCAGTGATTATTTTTATGATCCACCATTATTAAAACTATTGTTTGGACGATTAAATGATTAATTTAACATTACACCTTATTCATAAATATAAAACAAAGAAGTTTCAATTTTTTTTTTTATACAAATAATTTATTTGAACAAAGTACCAATGATATTCCGCCCCCTAAATGTTACCGTTTTAGGAATCTGCATGCTTTGCGTATTTAGAAATTCGTCTTTGGTTATATTGATATATCGATTCACGATATCGATACCGTTTGTTTTTTGATATCACGATATGATATCGATATAAATGAACCGATATCAAAAATTGGAAATATATCGTTGTGCAACCCTAGTACGTTATACGAGTGTAAAACGGTTAGATTAAAACCATTCTGTGTACACGTATTTATCTCACGTCTTGAACATGCGCGTCTCTGTGAAGCATATCGCAAACGCTGATAAACGTGAGTACGATATTTACAATATTACATATGGCATCGGCTCTGGTATTACAGACACTCACCGATGAAGCGTTCCAAATCCCTCGAAGGAGAGTTCCGGAGGGCCAGGTAATTGTTGTCACCAGACACGCGTTCCATCTGATGATATATAAAAAAAAAAATAATAAATTAATAAATAACATATATTATTTAATGATATTATTGTAAAGTATTTTATACAATCGGATGATCGCGATTAAAATTAACATGGGCATAATATACATAATATATATTTATGAAGATATTGCTTATATTGTTGTACACAGACACACACACAGTTCTTATTCGTCAGTTCAACAAACACCCGAAAATATTTATGTGATTATGTAATTGTTTGTTTTTATTTCGGTTTCTGCAAACAATTTTATTACATTTCCATCGTGAATATTTTTTATTTATTTTTTTAACTGACTGTTGTTATAATATATTTCAACGTATTTACCTGCGTTTGTCGATTTTATAAAAAAAAAAACTTATTCCTCCGAGTTTACTCTTTGCTGACTTTACTTTTTACTACACTGTTTTATTGTCACTAAATGTGTAACATCTCCGATTATTTTTTTCGTACGTTTACTATAGCAGTTGTCTTATGTATTACGTATTGTTTGAATGTATTTATCTACATACTTTAGTGTCAAATACGAACGTATCGAGTTTAATCACTGATATCTGTTGATCATATAAATCATCAAGAGTCTAGAGCTGAAATAAATGCGAAAGATCAGAGTTCCTGTATAGATAAATACTAAGATACTGTTCTATTAAGATTCTGAGTAAAAAGAGGGATTCTATTATTTATTTTGTGTCATCGTGTCGGCACAGAGTAACTTAAAGATGTAGGAAAAGCTAATGATGTACGATCAACTTTACTGTGTTGAATTTTTAGTACCACCAATAACTATCTAACTCACTGTGTTCAAATAATGCCATTATTATCGAAATAAGCACTTAATCGTTACATTTTACAGACCCTTAATATATATTGAAGTAAATCAAACAAATCTTAGGAGTAGTTATTATTCGGGCTTAAAAATAGTGTCTAGTCCATTCCTTTATTTTTTTAATACCTTTTTAATTTATATTTCTTGATCTATATGATTCACTCAATCTTCTTCAAATGTCATAATGATGTAATCACAATGTTATTTTCACCGTTCTTAAACATTGAGTCATAGTGGTATTGTTTTCGTTGAGTACTATATGTGTACGAGAACTAGCCTTAAGTTTGTACAATCTACTTATGGTTTATTTCTTTAAACCTATACAGTAAAATATAAATATAAGGCTATAAGTAATCTCTATTACTGGATTGAAAAAAAAACGATAACACTATCAACAAATTTCCCGAGTAACATGACCAGTATGATTAAACATTTGGTATACATACTTCACGGAAACGCAGTATTATAGTGTTTATACATTTAATTTTCTTCGAACACGATTGTCTAAAACTACTTACTATAATATTTCATAAAATATAAATACTTTAATAATACAATAATTTATAGAAATAAGTATATATATATATAAACATGCGTCAACTCATTAAACTCAATATTTAAAATTAAAATACGAAAAGAAACGCGCTTTTTTATTTAAAAAATAAAATAAAAACAGAATGTTCCAATGAATATTTTAATAACTATTCGTTGAAATTGAAGTATGAACAGAAATTAATAATTATACTTTTATAAAAGAAATAGTTCTTACATACATACGTGAATCTATTCATTCTTGAGAGCAGAATTGTAATACAATATACTTACATATTTCTAAATATTGTTCAGTTTATAAAATTGAAATGGGTATAAATTATTTTTTAATATAAGATACATTGAACGTATCATAATAAAATTTGTTATTTGAATTGAGTTGTATATTAAGACAAAAAGAAATAAGTCAATAAATAATGATGTGTGTTATTTCTAGCACGACGAAAAAAAAATATAAAATTTGAATTTAATTTGAATTATATATTCCTACAATTCAAATTAAATAACCTGTATATTTTTATTAATTACATATCTTTATAACTACAAAGAATTTGTGTTTTTTAAAAAAAATAAAAATATTGTCAAAGTAACATTATTACAATGGAAGAGTTTAGAGTACAGATTGTTAATGTAATTTATTACATCAACATTTAAAATAAGACGTAATGGAAACATTTAGAGACTACAGATTAAAATATTTCAATGTGACGCAATATCATTGTGTGACTGTATAAATTAATTATTTCTTAATATTCAAATTCGAATTCAGTTATGCGTTTATAACGTTCGATGTTTATGTAATATTATATATTTATAAAATAAACACTATTATACTTTAATGCACTGTTAGAACAGCGAAAAAGTCTACTTTTTATATAGATATATTTAAGTATATTATAGAAAATTTAAGTACAATATAAGGTATGTACACATACATATTATTATCACTAAATATATTTGGTATTGGTGTATTTTTAGTATGCGCTTATATAGGTACTTAATAATATTATTAATATTCGTTAGTTTTTATAACACATTTAATGTGATGGTATTTTTTCTTAGTACATACCGATTAAAAACTATAACATTTTTAGACCTTTATAGTTTTGCTATTTCAAAATATAATTATATTTTTATTGGTACACGAATTTTTAATATTAACAAGAAAAATTGAGCCGGACATAAATTTCATGGGCTCTTGTAAAATTATGGTTTGGGTTTTAATATTTTTTTTCTCTTTTACTACCCTACTTTTTCATCATCTGAAGTATATAGTTTTATTATATAATAGCAGCTATATAAATATGTATGCCTCTTCAATTTCAACTAAGTACCTACACAGTACAGTACGTGAGATAGATTGTGCTTATTCATGTAAGCAGTTCTTCAAATCATTCAAATTTTTTTTTTTACATTATTCTTTTTCTTTATCGAAAAATTACAACTTAAAATATATATATTCTATTATAATTTTAATAAAAATTTATCGATATTACCTTATCATTTTAGCACAACAATATTGTGATTTGTAGTAAATACTATACACACACACAAAGTCACATAAATATCATTACCAACATAACTCTTATTATAGTAAACGGACAATATTAATTATCATGTTTTTCAACTACCTTTACACTTTATACTTATGACTCATAATAAATATGCTTCAATTAAGTTATTAAAACCATATACGTAAGGTATAAACGTTTTATCATAAAAATATTAGACTTTAACTATAAACGAATATATTATCATAATCAAAATATATTCCTTTATATTGAAAATGTTTGTTTTTAAGATTCTCATTTATTTACTGTAGTATAACAATAAAAAACATTTTATTTTGACTGTCTGATGAATTTTTTTGAATGCCAAAAAGAATATGATATCGAAAAATATAACAAGGAAAATAAATAAACAAATAAAATGATTTAAACTAAACGATGACTTTCAACTTAGATATTTTAAAAAATACTGTATGACGCCAATGATTTTACTAAAATGAAAAAAGTAACTATGCGTTGATGTTTAAATATTAATTTCTTTTAACCTTTTTAAGTGTTTGCAGTAATTTTTGTTGGTTTTAGACTTTTACTCAACACATAATTTATGATAATAAATGCAACATCTAAACTAATTTATAAAATACTGTTTGTACACATAATAGTATGTAAAACGTTGACCGACGAAAAAAATATTCATTTTTTAAATCGCAGAACAAATTTATGAAACCAATTATTACTGTCAAGAGTTATTTACGATGTTACGAATATCGTCTATTTCTATATATTTATACTACATTCTATGAATTATAAAAACAAATAAATACATAGGTATACTCAATGATAAATTTTAATATTTTTGATCGGGAAGAGGATTTAAATATTTTTAAAAAGTAAGTAATTTTATAATATTATAAAAAATACAAGTAAGGTATAAATTAATAATTATATTATTCTATTATTTTTATAAATTTAAAATAAGAGTTAATTACAACCACAAATTAATGTTCTCTTTTTCTGTACTTTCACAGCAAGCCTTTAATGACTTTCAAATTTATTTTTCTTCTGGGGAATCGACACCCGGAACCCCTCTCACAAAAATTCGCCACTGGTTATACTTTATCTTGATGAGTTAAAAATTGAAAGTACATACTACATATAATTATATGTGAAGTAAAGATAACTACGTACATGCATTTTCTCAGTGGTAATCGTTATTATAACAAGTTATTTTAACAAACCAGTTGTTAATAACAACTTGCTTTCCTCAAAATCAATATATCTGCTTACATTTATTTACCAATACAACGCTGGGAAATGATCAACAAAACAAGTTTCTATAAAATATAATCAATTATTTTAAAACACAAGTAATCATTATATTTATGATTTTCATTTCACAAAAATAAAAATTATATTAATTTAAAATAAAAATTGAAAAATTAATTCTTACCTATATGAAATGTTGATATATTTTACTAAAATAAATATAAATATGAAAATATAAAATCTTTGAAATGGTTATTTTATGTATTCAACAAAATAATTTATATTGATTTTATTTAAAACGATTTTGTGTCGTAAGCTACACAGTTACACGGATTACTTCATGATATTCAGGCAATAATAATAATAATAATAATAATAATAATAATAAATAAAAAAATCATTCAGAAACACTAAAAATGAATTATTTGAAGCTGTAGAATATTTTCTTTCGATTGAGTATTGAAATATCATATGATTTATTCTATCTTTGATGAAAAATTAAAAAATAAAAATAAATACCTAACAAAATCGAACAGGCAATAAATTAAATTAAATGTATTCTTATACTTATAGAATTATCGTATCATTTATTATTAAAAAAAATTAAATAATAATCTACACAAATGTTTTTATACTTTATTTATGCTATAATTTTCCATTACCCCGTGTTAAAATATATATCAATATTGGTGATGGGTTGGCCTCATAAAAATAACATACTTGTATTACATAATGAGAATATCAATAAATAAATATTAATAAATTTAATAAAATTGCAGTACAAAATACCTCTTAATTTTTTGAACTGAATATTTACAAAATTATTAAAGTTATATTTTAATTTAAATTTGTCTATTTCTACGCGGTACCTACGTATATAAATATGTTAATATTAATTTAATGACATATCAAAATCCGAACAAACAATTGTTAGTTAGAACTGTACACATTTACATGTACGATAATACACTTAGTAAAATAGATAAATAACTGTTTAGTTACTTGTGGAATAATGTAATGTACATTAATGTAATTGAAATAAATTAATAAAATATGGTGGTTGCAAAAAATCCAAAATATTTTGTTGCATTACCAAAAAAAATAATAATTAATTTTGTTTTTTACATCGGTTGTGTCAACTAAAACAGTATCAATATTTGATTAAGTGCGTTGGGCATTCGAACATTTTGATAAAGATGATAAATGAGTGAATTATGAATAATGTAATATGACGTATTAAAGCTATTACAGGCTATAACATTTTAAACATCCAATCGTTATTTTAAAAAAGTTTTAGTTAAATTGTACATACAATGTGGTATCGTAAACGTTCCTGAATCTCGTAATTATGCACATGTTTAAAAACTAATTATTGATAAAAAAAAATAACAATGTCGAGACTTCTATGTGAATATAGAAGTATTAAATATTCAGTATCCATTAAGCATAATCAGATATCTAATTAAATAGGTTGGAGCTTATTCCCCAGTTAATATATTTATGTTTATGTGTTGTACAATTCTATAATAATCTGAACAATCAACGTCAACGATATATAAAGTAATATCAAACTTAAGAACAGATACATTCTGCTTTAACAATAAGTTTAAAACAAAATAAGAACATGGATGAAGATAATAAATTATATTCATGAGTCGTAATGAATAAACGTAAATTAAATGTATTCAAAGGTTGGCTTCTTATTTTTAGTATAAATTATACGTTTGAGCACTCACATTAATTGTACCTTAGAATTCATGTTATGCATTTTGACATTGATGAACTAATAATTATTGAGGAAATATTTGTTTTGTGTTAATATATATATATATATGAATTTATCAAATTATCAAGATACATATTCAGTACAATTTATAACCTGAAAACCACAAACATATTGTATATGATATATAGTGAATCTCAATTTGAAATGTATTTATGATATGAGTTAGTACCAAATGATTACTAATTAGTGGGAGGAAGAGGTATGTATGGATATCATGAATTATCAGGATTATTCAATTTAATTTTGCTGTTCAATTGCTCATTTTTTATTCACTTACATTTATTTAAAGTTATGTAGTAAATATAAGTCAATTGGGTATTCAATCTTGATATCACTGTAAATGATAGAAATATAAAATAAACTCAACAATTTAATAAATTGTTTAGGTAACTAGTAACAAATTATAAATATGATAGGTACCTAGACTGTAATGTATAAGACATAACTATAATTTGTTGTTAGATTTTAATTATGATAAAATAAAATAATTTATTATTTTATAATATATTATAAATAATTTATAATATTTTACTAGACATTAAAAATAATTATATAGCACATAAAAAACAAATCCGTAAATCCGAATATTCGGAAAATTCAGATCTTCATGTTTCATGCCCATTTCTATTGCTAATCATTTTTTAGTAACTATTGATCAATGTTGTAAATTAAAAATGATAAAGATTATTTTAAGAAAAACTAATACTATTGATTATAGATCTATTTATTGCGATAGTACTATCTATAATCAAAGGTAATACTTATAACGTTTTTGAAATTATTGTAAAATATTTTATGTAATACGTGAAAATAGTATATATATATATATATATATATATATAAACGAAAATATAATTTTCCATTTCCTCCTGGAAATAAAAAGAACAATGATAAAGGTTGGGCTATTGTTTCACTTGACACGTGATACGGTTAGAACAAGTCTTAAGGGAATTTTTATATTTCAAGTAGAACACCTGACTAAGTATATTGATTGTGCATTATTTTTATTAGAATCTAAGCCAAACGAGAAATGTATTGGTTTTACAATGAAGTTTTTATCTTTTCGCTTTTATTTTTCCGTTGACTGAACTTATTCTAGTTTTAAATCTGCATATGATGCGTTCTACAAAAGTACTTAACTGATGAGAAATAAAATACGGAAAATTCTCAGAAAATAATTTTTCTATTATTTTTTTAAGTGTATGCATAGGAATACTATAAAACTTTGCTTATCAAGCATTCATAATTCTTTAAATAAACAAACAATTATAGTATTTTATAGCTGAACAATCTTACGTAAAGGACCGATACTAAACTATTAATCTAGTGTTCAAACATAAATAAGAGGTACAACAATTTGAAATATAATAAAACTAATTAATTTCACTAACGCTGGCAATAAGTTTTTACTTTTTAAAACGTTTGATTTAAATATTTTTAGATCAAGTTAGTACCAAACCTTATATCTGTAAACTTATTATTATTTAGTATTAACTACAATTATTCTAATACTTGATAATAGACATTTTAGTTGAAATTATTTTAATCATAAGCAATAAGATATTTACTTTTATTTGAACTGTTTTTCGCATTCGAGCAGATTAATACGATCCATAAGTTACAATAAAAAAAAAAAAATTATCAAAATCAAGTTTTTTTGTATTTTTGTATAAAATTAGTTTTTATTGTGCTGCATATTAAAATTTTACTAGTGTTATTAATTTAATCTGAGCTTAAATTAAATAAAACTTTTTTGTGATTTATTTTTTAAATAATTGGATTTTTCTTTAATATACCATACTTAAACTTACATCAAATTTCTGATTGATTAAATTACGTTAGCTATACACAGTAAACCTATTAAAAAAAATATATATATATATAAACTTTTAGTTCATTGTACGACGGATATCTTTATTTTTGTCTGAACTTATAATCTAAATTCTAAAATTACGAGTACAATCAGAAGCTTTTAGTATTATAATAGTATAATAATTTACTTTTCGGTTTTGAACGAAGGAAAGTTTATTAATAATATATATATAAAAGATTGTCAAAAAATGTGTTTTTGATTTACATTTATAAATTATCAAGTTACTAATAAATACTTATTTAACATTTTCAATCCCAATGATATGAAAAAATTATGATTAATTTATACAGTAACATATCTTTGGTGCAAAATCCAATAGTAGAAATAAAAAGTATTATAAAATTGTTATAAACTTAAAAATCTGTAAATAAACACTTTGGAAAATAAACAAATTTTTTGTAATTACTAAAAGCGAACGAACTACACTGCCGAGTATGTACATTATGTAATACGCGGTTTGAAGAAGTTGTTGTCAATGTAAACGTCATTACAGTATTCTACGTATTTTTCTGAACTACAACGATTGTAGAAAATGTTATTAACAACCGACTCGCATTCGTTTCGTTTAAAATCTCATTGATCTCTAGAATTAATTTAAATACTCACAGAGAGTATTGCACGCGTAAGATAAATACGAAAACCTTTTACAAATTGTACATGCGTGCATACGCCACTTATTGAGTACGATAGCCGCGAGCCAGTCAAATCAGTCAAGCCTTAACTTCGGCGAAAAGACTATTTTTCTCAGCTCGACTAACTTTTGACTGCCTACGCTGAAAACTCGAGTGAATTTATATTTTATCGTTACTCGTCGTGGTAGGCATTGTTTTTAATTTTAAGCAACGTATTATTTTTATATACCGGCCGTCTGTTTGTTCTTGTCACCGATCAATATTGTTTGAACGGTGAACACCTGAAGTGTAATGAAAACATATGACAATTGAAATACACGCGTTTGCGTAGTATTTGCTATTGTTTTATTTTCATTTGCCCAGGAAGTTAAATCAAACATAAAAATAAACGTCGGACTATCCGGCTAATTGACTTGCCCTTAAACACAAACGCGCACATTACGAACGAAAACGTGTACCGATACAATCATCGGTAAGGACTGAATTGCCGATACTGCATCTCTTTACTTATCGGATAATTCATACGTTTGCACTGGTCACCCCGTGCTACGCAGTAGTACAATAACCATTTCGTCACAAAATAAAACATTTTACTCTCCGTATTTTCAAAATTCCATTGCCTAATAGAAACAATTTGTAACGTGACTTATGATTCTTTATGTACTATTACTTCTACAATACAACCGTTGCGGTACTTCGATGTGATGCAGACGTCTAACGTATACGTATTCCATAAGATTGTTGCCTTTTCGTAACAACATTTGTTTGTCCAGACCATATAATATCACACTTTAGGCGATTTCGATCCGTCTCTGTGCAGCACACCACCACGTAGTATTGTCCTTTGACGCGTGTAAAGATTTTCCTCGGATTTGGGGACCCAAGGGAATAAAATAAATGGATTGCATTAACCCTCGATAACCATGGGTCTTAAATAAAAATAATAGGTCTTAAATTCATCAAGAATTGTACGAAATGTTCATCAATAGTTTTCTATTTGGTAGATATACTCACTCAACGCGAAAATCATTATTAAATTACAAACGTTTGTTATCTTAGAATAGATTTAACGCGAAATACGTACACTATCCAGACTTTAAGTCAAAGAAAATACCTAAAATACTTTACAACTAATAAATTATAATAAAAATACAATAATTTTATTTGATTATCATTCTGTTTCTGTTCTTTGGTCAATATACCGTTATGTTTTGTTGGTGATTCCTTAAACTATTTTCGTCCCCATAAAAGTATAAATTATGTATTCATTTGGTCGATTTAAATAAGAAAACATATGAAACTAAATAAACCGTTAAGAGTATTTACATTAAAAACGAAGCGATAATAAAATTTAAATAAATATGAATGAACTAGAGATTATCATATTATCAATATATATTTATAAACGAGACTTTATAATATCCAATCCAAATCCTGTCAGTTGTAAAATGTCTCTCTTTAAACTTGCTGACTACATTATAATATCTTCGATACGAACACAAACAATTCGTGTTGTTTTTAAACATTTCCAATATAAATAAAATATTAATAAATGAAAACTAAGTATTTCGCGATAGTATAAGTGTAAATCGAATACTTGTAATAAATATGCGTCACCTATATGTACATAAAATAAAAGTAAAAATGTTTACATCGCTTAGATTCAGCCAATTCTCCATAAGACAAATATTTAGGAACATAAAACAAACAATTCATCAATACTTCATGGAAATATAAAATTGGCTATTGGATAATAATTTTACATAGCGTCCCATAGTTAACAATAAAAGTTGGAAAACGCTGATGATTGATTTTTAATTTAACAGAGGAATTGTACACACTAAACCCCACGTTCGGCCATAATTAAACGTAAATATATATACCATCAAAATAAAAGGTAAATATTACCCGTTACATGTTGATTTATTCTAATTGATACACATTCGATTCAAATATATAAATATTTACCAAATCATTGCATAACAAAGTCAATCAATTAATAAAAAGTGTTCTAATAATTTTTACTGTAAATATTAATTTATGCTGTTAAATTAATATTTATAAAATCATAAAACTGTTACTTTATCAACAATTTATTATAATTAATCAATGTGACGATATACATGTACAGTGTATGTACCTTTGTACATAATTTTTACATTGTACACAATCAAATAGGATAAATGATGAATTTTATGAAAAATCCAAGTGTCTATTCGATTAAATAAAGAATTCTGTTGTCAATATATTGATTTTTATCTAACGCAAATTTTGCTCGAATAAAACAATTATTGTAACCTAATGTTTTCATGATTGATTTAATTTAATTTTAAAGAACGGAAATTTTTTTTTTTTAGTTTTTATTTAATTTTGTGCAATGTTCATTTGTCCGGATGAAATAATTTTGCATTTATATTATTTACATTTTTGTAAATACCTATCCAAGTTTTTCACTGCCAAGGACCAGTTGTTCATTTTTTACATCTTAATTGAATATCAATATACTTTCAAACAATATAATTTAATTAAACTTTCTACTTGGATAGCATTTATAGAAAAGTAAAAGATTTATGGTACAGTAACAAATAAATATTTTTTATCGCACCTTAATTTACGATCTACTGTGTTTCGAGCCTCATGTGTCATTGGTGGGCTATGCTTCGCTTAACCTGATCTTCGAGTTGAACGCATTTTAGTATGTTACTATGCGTAAACGATTCGACTATTTAAAAATTAGCAATATTGCTCCATTGATCGACGATAGGATTACGAAAAATAATGAATAACTGTAGTCAAAGAAAATTTTCAAAGCCAATATATTATCATATTATTGCTATATGAATAAAAAGTATGTTAAAATGATCCTTTACATAATGTTATGGTTATCGCTTTCGAATGATTGAATCCATGGTATTTTAAGAATCACGAAAACCCGGGATAATAAAAATAAAATCCAAAATCTAATATTATATTAAATACGTAAAGTGAGTTATACCTAAAAATATAAAAAATACGTAAAAATATACGTAAATATAATATTTTATAATCATATTAAATACCAATCATATTACTTATGTATCTACATAAGTATCAATATCTGGTTAACGCTTTAGATAATTCTTCGGAAATATAACAATAATTATAATGAAATGTTAATGTATACTTAACTCCAAATTTCAAATACGCATTGATTACAAAGCTCATCAAAGATGAAATACTTTAAATATTATGCCATTTTTTAGAGTTAATTTTCAAATTAAAAACACTGCAAAGCAATTACATTCATGGAAAACGAATATGTAATGTAGTTTGTGGTACATAACAGAAGGTAAAACTTTCAACGAAAGGAAATACATTATAATATATGTAGGATATTTTCTATTATTAACATCAGCTTTACTTTTTTATTCATTATAAAAATTATTTAGAGTAAATCATAATAATCACCAAAGCTACATATCTTAATTATATTATATTAAGTACTCAAAATGTATATTAACAAACACATAAATGCGATATTCATTCATACGTGAAAAAATACACTACATCTGAATACAATTATAATTTGTCTTTTGACATGAAATAATGTGATCTATAATTCGAATTTATTCAAATGCAAATTAAATTATTCTTTAAAATAAAAATGAAAAATATTTTAATATTTGACATGTTCATCCGCATTATTATGAACATATAAAATATAAACTAACTTATAGATTCTATATAGAGTCTACTCATTTGGAAAATCGTTGACAAAGTAATCGAATTATTAAAAAATACAGACAATATGCAATGCTGTAAACTTATAAAAAACCTGCAATTTTTAACAATATGATAATGATTCTGGTTTATGTAATCTTAAAACTATTACCCGCCCAATTTACTCGGAAAATATCGTTCACCTATCATGACGAAACAATACATTTTTCTCTCATTACTCAAGTCATGTACTTAATAGAAATAATTACGTAGGAAAATATATATATATGAGTAAAACGTAAATGTGTATACGATTATTACGAAAATAAATATTCAGAATTACGTGAACGTTCGAAAAATGACATAATTTTACAACTATTATTGGCAAATAATACTATGATAGGTTCTTTTGTTAGAATAGCAATTTATTCTGTATACACTTTTAAGTATAACTTATGCGATTACATTTAATTGTTTAATTACAATCTAGAATAAAAATTTACCCAAAAATGTACACAATATTCTTAAGGAAACTTTAAAATATTTTTCAAAACAAAATGCATTTAATCATAAAACCAATAACGACCTCTCAGAGCCGAAATATTTATAGAAATATTTATAATATCAATATCAATCACGAAGCTGTCCCACTTTTGAAATTCCTTTTCATCGCACATTCTATGGTCTTAATAATTCACTTGATCGCATAGCCAGAAAATGTAATAAGTTAATAAATTTTGATTTATTTAATATGAATAATTTATATCCATCTAACCCATGTTTTTCAGCTATCTAATGTATTTAAAAAGTATATATATAATCATATAAGTTCTTTATATTTATAATTTTTCGTTTATTCTACCTACATTTAATTTATCAATTGTTGTTTGTAAATCATATTGTATTATGTCTTAATGATTTTATGTTGTATCAATGTTAGGTAAGAGATATTTCCTACTGTACTTGAGCTCAAATGGGCATTTATGCTAATAAAATAAAATAAATAATTCTTTTATCAATATTAATATTAATATATTATTGATGTATTATAAGATTCTTATAATGTAATCGTTTTCTATTGGTAAACATTATAACATAAGTAAACACATTAATATTATATTTTATTTCATTCGTTTTGAAAGTAATCACATTTCTAAGTTACATTAAATTACATCAGTTCAAAAAAACGCCTAAGGAGTTGGAATTAGACTTATGTATAATCATCATGCTTTGCGATTAATCGCTTTTTAGTAAAACCAATTTAGTTCTTAGGATAACAATTATTGATTTAATTAAAGTAATTAAATGTTGATTTTTTTTTACGCCTACGAAAAGTTAGGTAGCGTTGATTAAAGAACGAATTATTTAGCAACTTACAACAAGTTATATCGAATTACTTACACTCATATACTTAAATTCGATAATAATTTATTTAAGAACAATTTTAAAACGATTTCGTGTATTAATAACAAATTGATTGCACCAACTTTTTTTTAGTATAAGGTATGATTAATCTTTAATAAATATGTTGAATGTAAGCTTTTTATAGCTAAAATATAATTAAATGTAGAAAAATATAAATCCATATGTATATATTTTACACAATATCTGTTTTAAATACAATACTTTTACTCCGATCAGGTATATGTCTTACTTATTTATTTTTATTACAAATCTATATCATATTTTATATTATTATATGAATATTTATAAAAATAATATAATGAGTGAAAATAACAGTCATTAACATTTTAAATGTGGTTATTAGTGAAATATTTTATAGAAAAAATTTAGAATTTTAGATTCTTGAACTTGAACATTGGAATGAAATAAAATCTGTTTTTACTTCTTTGAATATTCTAAAATTAAAATTATAAGATCTATGTTTTTTATTCTTATTATTTTATTAATATAATAAATTAATATAATATAATTTTTATGTACATATAAACATGTATTAAAGTATAAGTTCAAATTTAAATATACTATTAACTAACTATTGACAAATTAAGTAGGATAAAAATGTAAAAAAAAACACTCAACTTAAACTTTTATTATTCGAACTATTTAACGGCAAATTCCTTATACAAATTTAAGTGTATAGTGTATAGTGTATAGTTCCTTCACGAAATTTTTATTTTTCCAGTATTTATATAGTATAATTCAACCACCTGTTGATTGAATCAAATTATAATATTATGATGAAATATTATTGAATATTTCGATGAGTTTTTTTTTATATATATACAAATCATTTTTGAATTGAGTTCCAGAGAATTCACGAATTAATAAAATCATGTAAACCACAAACAAATGATGGGTTTGCCTCAACATTGCCAGCTGTAATAACGCATTATAGAAATCGCTAAAATATATTGAAATTTAAATTATTCTTAGAGGTTTGATATATCAAGCATAACCAACTTAACTAAAGAAATTAAACTGAAACTGTCTACAGCCAAGAAAATTTATTTCTTATTTTTGAAATATTTATACTTATAACTAATTTATATTTGTATACAAAGAATGTCATTAATACAAAACACTAGAATTTAAAAAATATATATAAACGGAAAAACTATAGCGTTTTATTCTACTTTTCCCGTTCGATAGTTATACTAAATTATTTAAATAATACATTTAACGCGACTTCATTGACGTTTGACATTTAAATATAAATAAATATAATAAAAAATAAATTTCATACTTAACTAAGTAATTAATGATTGAAAAATAATTGGACATTTATGTATATATTATATAATATGTTTATTGTGAATAAAATATTATCTATGAGAATAATAAAACCTCCTCCCTAATTATTTCCCCGCAAGTGTCGAATATACAATCCTCCTTTTAATTGTATAAACGATACTACCTATAGTACTCTTAATCGAATCAATACTTTATAATAGTTCACAAATAAGTGTGACAATGAATTTTCATCAATATTATATATCAATATTCATCAATAGTTAAGCGCTAAGATTCGAAAATGGTTATGAGCACTGGACGTGAAACTTGGTGTTTAGCGATGTGTATAAAAATCAAGAATCCTACGTCTTTAACAGGTTTAGTCGCGATATATTTTTCGGTGATCATAAGTTCAATATGCACCTTAATTTGGTAACAATTTTACCCGGCTCTCTTGTCGTTAGTCGTCAACGCTTGGCGACAATTTCCCACACCGCGCGACAATTTTGCAGCAGAACTGTATGTTTATCTGATTTTTCACGGCATCGATACCTCAACAACTGACATGTTTTTCCTTCTCATCTCCCCCCTCCCTCGCGGTTGATATTTTAAAAGTTTTACGGCTCATCCGAACGAGCATAATATTTTTGGTGCATACACGTATCAGCGGACACAATACGCGTCCGTTGCACCGCGCGTGCAATCCTAGTTGGGCGGTGAAATCGTAATGGAATGGAACGCTGATCAAACGACGGTGTTCTGATCAAACAGGGCGAAATGCGAGAATGTTCACTATATTTTCGTAAATATTTAACGGCATTTGTCAACCGGAAGAGGAATTTGACATGCGCGCGTAGGTCTGGCGAATTTTTCTGTTTTTGAGTTGGTCGTCGACGCGTAACGAGCCTCGCGGGTATAACTGCAACGCGAGCCCTCACGCACCTTTCCTTTATTCCTTTCCGCCGGCTTACCGTGTGACCAACAACACCTGGTTATTGTAAATATTATTATTGAAAAACGGTCGGAACGCGTGGACTTATGACCTCTTACAATCAACGGTGGGTTTTACGAAGAAATCTTAGGAATTTATAAGTTCTATGTGTTCCGAACGAATCATCGCCGCGTTAAAATATTATAATAATGACAATGTAGAGTAAATAAGTATTATGTAAGTATTAAAAACACCGAAAATTATTGACGGATTTTAAAATTATTATTTACCATAAACTAATGAAGTAATGAGTTTCTTTAATAATAGTTATCAAATTTTGTTTTTAGAAATAATTTTAAATCTTGTAAATAAGCCATTTGGGTAGCTATAAATTTTCAGGGATGAAATTTAGGTCGCAGTCCTATAAAGATTGAGAACCCCTGATACAGAGTGATTAGAAAGTCGCGTGTCTACAGTGATACAATACTCGGTTGCGTCGGTAAATGCACAGCATGAAGTAGTTGTTATGTATAATTATTGCAGGTTGGACAAACAATAACCTTATCGCCTGCCGAGATCATTTTTCATCGGTCCGTAAAATGCATGCAACCGATGCGGCTTCAATAACACGACCGTTGCAGCGGTGAATAAATAAACACAAAGGTATTTATCACCGTAAATTACACGGTTAATTAGGGTCAACCAAAATTATTTAAATTGTCGTCGTTGAATTTGAAATCAACACTGGTAAACGAATAATTAAATTCTTAACGACCCGCAAATCAGCCCCGTCTGGTTCCTGGTGACGATCGAGCATAGCCAGCGCTCAAGTATGATAGATTTCATTCGCGCGCGCCGCTGTGTGTAAATGTTTTGGACGCAATGGAACGACTCCGTGTGTAAACAACACCATGCAATGACGTATATCTGAACGGATTGTCCGAGGGAAAAGTAACTTTTTGTTTACAAATACGAAATAATGTCGTGTAAAAATAGAAATAAAATTAAAAACATTTTTTTATCAATTATACAGATTCATATTTTCTAAAACATAAACCTTTCATTGTATAGAACACCAGTAATCATATAAAACGGTACAACAATAAATGATATCATATGGGCTTTGGGAACAATTCTAACTGAGATTAAACGTAATTATAATTGACTTTTTGCTATTTGTGAATCTTCTAGATCATATATATTTTTGCTTATAACGTTTAATGATAATCCGATGATACTTCTCAACAAAAAGTTAACCTAGAATTAAATCATTATATAATTACTTCACCTTAAATGGCAATCCACATTGATTTAAACTGTAAATTATATTTCGTATTTAGTTTTTCAGATTGATAAATATCTGGTAATCAACGAGATTTCGAAACTTTAAGACAATAACAATATTTAGACGACAATAAATAAACTATATTATAAATCGATGTAACGTTATTTTGATATTATAATTACTAATTACCAAAGGTATGGGTCATATCATTAGTAACAATTAATTGATTTTTTAATTATTCATTTTAATTAAGCGATGAGTTTATAAGTGATTCATTTTTATTGCATCTAATATGAGAGTAATTGAAAGAATATTGAATGAAATTCAAATATGTTTTGTATTTACTAAGAGCAAATAAATCTGTTTATTTGGTATACATTATATATAGTATTTATAATTAATAACTATAGTTAAGTTTAGAGAATATTTATGATATACGCAATGTATACAAAATCAAAGCTCATTTTAATATTTATCGAATTAATATACCTACATAGTATCAAATTGTGCTCAAGTTTTATAATATTTGCATAGTATTATTGTAAGAAAATCCTTTTCTTATACTTTTACTGTTATACTTTTTAACATGATAAATTAATTTTCCACTCATAAATTATAAAATGAAGCTTTAAAAACAGTACCCGAGTCATGTAAATTGTAATGAATATTATTAATATTATGAACACACCAATACAAATATAAATTCGTGTATACTACTTATAAACAATATATTAACGTACATTAAAATACAAAACTTGGATTATTATTTGTATTTAATACACATATGTTACATTATACACGTGTATACATGAATTTTTTTTTTTTTAATAACTGTACAAGACCATATTTTTTCTATAATGACTATTCAGTATTTAAGTTTTACAACTCTATAACGACCAACTACACTATAATTTTTGCACTTCTTATTCTGTAAATGATAATGTTAGTCATTTCAATTACCACTTATATTCTACGGACAAAAGGAAAATTATCATCTGATTGGATTACGATAATTAAGTTTCCGTCTTCGTGACGGTCTAAAAGAGGTAAAAAGGATAAATTATGTCTACTAAATGTGTAAATTAAATGCTTTTATTTAGATTAACACTTCGGCACATTTACGAAACGTCTTGACATCATTTACTTAGGAAATGGAAGAGTAAATAAACTAAGTAAAATCGATGGTTTTTAAAATGAACATAAATTGCGGTTATATCGGATAAATACAATAAGACGTTGAATTTAGTTAAAAATTAAAAATAAATCTTTTTTTCTTAAATATTTTATAAACTAAGTATACAAATTATTTTTATGACTTCCATAATAATAAAGTTCAGATCTACATTGTGTTACATAATTTGAAAAATTAATAATGTGAAAATACTTTTTAAAACAAAAATTGAATAATAAATAATAAGGTAAATTGCGATTTAATAACTACAAACATAAATGGAAGTAGAATATAAACAAACTAATATTTAAAGCCTCGAATCCATAACTGCTTTTTCACTTATTGTGAGAGTTAAATGAATTTTTCTAAAAGATGGTTTTGAGTTCAATAGTTATGTTGTTCAACGTCATATAAATGGTCTCATAAAAATATATGAATGATGTATTAAACATATATCAAAAATCAAACTGACAATTTTAATTTACGTACAACCGAACTTTTACAAAAATAACTTATGAAAAACATATCTATTTAAATTTTCTACAACATAATATGTACAATATTTACTTCTTCTTTATTTTTTAGTAGATTAAGATACTTACTTTTCTTTTTTCCCAATGCATAAAGTATCTAAATAATTTTAAATATGCTGAACGACATTTATTAATTTGAAAAGGTTTTTAAAAACAAATTTGATTTAATTCTCTGAAAATATTGTTTTAACTTAATTTTCTGTTTTTTTCAATTTTTCTAGTTTCTCAAAAATTCGTAGGTATGGGTATTGAATACTTAAAAGATTTTTAATTTCTTTAGAAAATTCATGAATTTATCCAAGAGATAAAAATTTATAGAATTGTACATAATAAAACCTTTGATATGAAATCCAATCAAGTCATTATTTCATCTAAACGTCCACCTTTACGTCAAAAGAAAAATTTTAATCTTTCGAATTTTTTGATTTAGTCAATGAAAAATATATTTTAATAAAAGTCGTACAATACGATATGTTTGTATGAAAACTATAATGATTGATTCAGTAAAATACTTTATTTTATACCTGTAAAATTAAATTATAATCTATTATCCATTGAGTAACTAATAATATAAGTTATAAATCACATCGAGTTACAAAAATAACTACAAAAAATAAAGATAAATCTAACAACAAAAAAAAAATTTGTATTAGCTTAATTATTTTTCTTTAGATTAAAATTGCTTAGTAGTTATTAAGCTATGAATATATTACTAAGATAAAAATGATTTATAAATCATATTAGTTATCATTAAACATTAAATTTCCCTGTATGTTAAAATTTTAATATTATTCCTGACAAAAAAATTATTTAAAATTAGATATTTTCTAAAAAATTTAAGATTACATTTTGAAACGTCCTGTTTTTTATTTCTGAAATATTAAACTGTTGCGATGAAGTTATTAAAACATTAAATATGCATCAAAGTCTTATTGCACTGAACTATTACATATTACTTTTTTAATACCGAAGCCAATCATAATATAATTATAAAGAATGAAAGTCAGAAAAACATTTGTTTTTATTTTATACACATAACATTAATTATCATATATTATTTTAAACTATAATAATATTACTTATACGTAATCTGTATATTTAGTTCATAGTTTCAGAGTTCTTTTTTAGGAAAATTTAATTTTATATAATATATATATATATATATGTGTGTGTGTGTTTTTATTTCATTTTTTATTTTTATTTCAAATAAAAGTCGTACTTATGTAATCAAATGTTGATAATAAAAATATAATTTTTGATAAACATGAATTATATAAATTTATTTTTAATTTCAAGAAATGTAAGTGTCATTCAAATATTTTCAATATTTGATTAGAATTTAGCAAAATGAATTAGCAATAAGAAGATTTATGAAGTTTATTTAAAAAAAAATAACTCTTTATATTATATGTTTATTTTTAAAATGTTTGAACTTTGTTAAAAAAAGACAGAAATGTATAATTATTTTATTTTTTAAATTTAAGATTTTTTTATTATTAGGTTAGTGAATGTATTATTAAAAATAATTATATTTTATGTTTATTAATGTTTGAAATGAGTTTCAAAAATGGCATTTATTATAAAAGATTTTTAACTATTTTTAACTATTTTTTTTTGCCTAACACATGTAGGCTGCAGTATCCTGAATATTTTCAAAATTAAACATACAATTAATTCATATTATTCTGTATTAAAATGTACTAATTTTTATCTTTATCTAGATAAAATTTAGTATAACTATATTTATCTGTATCTAGATAAAAATTAGAATAGTCGTTTTTATCTTTATCTAGATAAATTATTAGTTATCTATTCCGAATACTAGTAATTGCATTATCACATTCAATTTCAAAATAATAATCCTAGGAAGGCGTAAACATTTTTAAAAAGCGGGGAAACAAGAACACAATATTTTTAATTATTTTGATATTTAATCGAGACATTTGATTAGATTTAAGCTGTGCCAATTTTCTCATTAATTTTTATCTATGAAGAGGATTGAAAACGGCATTTTTACATATTTGTCTAACACACTCGCAACATAAAATTATAGACGTGTTTTATTTCCAACTTACCGATTTATGTAATGAGGCGTTAAAAATTTTGAAAACAGATTGAATTTGTCGTCAAGTCTATTTGAGATCGACTTTTCCAGATTTTTTATATTATCCACCCAAAATCCTAAGACCTATGTATTAAAAATGAGTAGTTAAAAAACTTAATTAAACTTAATTTTTTATGAAAGTTTTAATCAAAAAATCAAAAATCGGTTATGTTTGGATCTTTATTTGAAGTAAGTATAGTAGTATCATCGGCATACGACGCTAGAGTTTTATGATTTGTTACGAGGAAATCTAATACATGAATATTTTAGAGAATAGTTGATAAGTCGCTTCCATAGAGTATTCCGGCGTTAATTTTATAATATGATGAGTAAGAGTTATTATGTTTTACAGTGAAAAATCGGTCTTCGAAAATCGATTACTGAGGATTTTAGAATGAGGAAATGCGGGATAAGAAGTAAATAATTTAATTTAAATAATAAAATTAATTCTTAGTAAAACTAATTTAACTTCAACATAAAAATACATAATATTCTGCAACTTATTCGAACCTCTAACAATGGCATCTTTGATATTTTGATTAATATTATACGCTTTTATCATATTAATACCATAAAAATTGTGTATCGGTAAATTATTAGGCTCTAGTAGGTAATTAAAGTATAACTTCATATGATATATTTAATTCATGTAAAATCATATCTTAATTTATTATAAATAATGAATTTATTAATGAGAAAATAGAAAAATGTTTGAACAACGTACAATTTTACATCAATAAAAATTAATAATTAATGTCAACAAATATAGTCAGAAATGTGCTCTAGTAGGTACCCTTTTATTAGTGGTTCTTCTGATATTTCTGACTTTTACCGACACACCTACGTAGACCTTTGATCGTGACAAATCGGTTGGCTAATAAGTTCTATAATGTTACATGAAATATTATGTTGGTTAGAAAATGACATTTTATTTCTTCGAAATCTGTTTGAACTCTATTCGCTATTCTTATTTGCGTGAAATTTAAAACACACATATGGCATGTTTTCGACATTATTGTCACGTTCTGTTGCTCTCAAGCCTTTGAATGTGATATTTTTAACTTTTGCTCAAATATTCATTTATTCAGTTACGTAAAAACATTTGAGAAAAAATTATTCGTGACCGAGTACGTTATTGAATTCTATGAGCAGCACTTTTTGATGACTTTTTATGACGTATATAAACTATCATATAGAACATGAAAAGGAAAACAACTTTCCAATAATAAAATCCAAATATATAATTTGAAAACTTTTATATATCTATCACAAACACTATTTGTCATGAGATATATTTTTTTATATTTATATATATATATATATATATATGTACCTTCTACTAGTCTATAATGTTTTTCGATTATTTTTATGTAAATACTATTTTCTTAAGATTTTGTGATCAAAATAACCAACAAAATAATACACAAAAAATGTTGGGTCGCTTATTAATTTGAAAAAAATTAAATTCAATAGTTTTTTAATTTATATTTATTACCAACAATTTATAGCACAAAGATACAAAAATAATTAAAAATTTATTTTTATGGATTAATTGATTTCAAATGGAAAATATATTTATAGTTTTTATTATTTTTACACTTTAATTTTCATGTATTTTCTATTGTTTTTTTTTTAATTTTGACAAAGCTGGGAAGATAAAATAAAGGAAGATCTAAGGACATTGTGATTAAGGAACGCAGTGGAGACTGTAAAATATATGAAAGAATGGAGGCAATATATGTATAACATTCGATGTGACGGCAATGGGCCTGAAAGGCCTGTAAAATGCCAAAGAAGAAATAATAAATATAACTTTGAGTTAATTTATTAAATTTATACTTTGTTTTCTACTATTAATATTGATAATTAATAATTAATATTCTATTATATTAACATTTTGTATAATTTATGTATATTCTATTTCTTAATAGACATTTGATTTTCTATTACAGGCAACTGGGGGCGTAGCTCAGATGGTAGAGCGCTCGCTTAGCATGCGAGAGGTACCGGGATCGATGCCCGGCGCCTCCAAATGTGTAATTTTGCCTTTTTTTTTCCTTTAAAATTTATTTTCCATACTTTTTTATTCCAATTTTATCAACTAACTCTCATTTTTACTTAATTTTTCTATACTTAATTTAGTGTTTTTATACTGTGTATATTTTTTATGATAAAACAATATTACAAATGTATAATTTAATTAATCACTTTGTTGAAAGTTATAATAATAATAATATTATACTTTATATATTTATAAATGTTCGATAAAAAATAATATAATTTATCCAAGTATCATTATTACTTATTAAAAGAATTTGAATATTAGTTACATTTTTTTATAATGTCTGATTTTAAGTTAAAGTTTTGACATACACACTTAGTAATCGTTGCCAATAATACTTATAATACTAATGACCACTTTGTACAATAATAGTACAATACATTTAAAATATTAATGTATTTTAATGTTGGATTATTAATAAGTAAATATTAAATAAATTATAATGTTTTAACATAATTATTAGAAGTATAATTCAATTAGAATGTATTTCAATCAAAAATATAATTATTTCAATTGTAAATTTAATGAATTTGTATATAATTTGTATTAAAAATGTGCTCTAATGCCTGTTTTTTTTCAAAAATTAAAACAAATTTTAATATGGTTTTACTTTATTCATTAAAAAAATAATTATTGAATGAAATTCTACACTTGTACGTGTTAAGAGCACATTTAATTCAAACAAATTTCTTCAAAGTGAATATATTTGGTTTGTTTTATGACCAACAGAAATTTAAATCTCAATGTACGCTTTTTTTTATATTATAAAAGGACTCGAGAATTAAAACACCACAACTTTAGAAATTATTTAAAGGAAACATGTGATATTCGTTATATTGTAACAAAGGCACGTTTATTCCATTTCATGTGCATGCATATATGCATTATATATTATTACACTATACATTATTTTGAATAGAAAAAGTAATTTGTACAAGCGATCCTAGTGAAAGCGCACGAAATTAACTAACATTATCAGGTAACCGATAGTGTAAATATTAACATTTATTAAATGATCCATTATTAAAAGAAAAAAATAAACTTTCATAACGTTACATTTGATTTTTAAATTATGTAATAATCAAAATTACAAACATATTTAATTTTCTTAAATATTAAAGACCCTATTTTAAGCAGTAGATGAAATCAAAATAATTAAAACATTTTTCAAAAAAATTAAGTTTGTTCATTAATTAATTTAAAGTTTTAATGAAACAATAAAAAATTGAATTAAACATTACTAAACGGTTAATACTTGTTAATTAATATGTAAATAATTAAATAAGCATTTCTATATTTGTTTATAATTATATACTATTTGTTCATTTTTATATATTAAAATTTTAATTATATATTAAACCTATTAGAATATAAAATAGATATATATATATATATAATGTATATAGATATATAATATATTCTTCTATGTATAATATGTATATTTTTTTATAATTTTAATTTTGTAATATATAACTTATAATAGTTTATATTTTTTCTAAAACATTTCATGGTGTACTTTAATTACTAATATACTTACGTACAAATTGTAATTTTTTACAAAGAACCCAATTTTATTCTGGGTAATGATTTTAATCGATTTACATGTCGAAAACTATTTAAAATTTAAAATACCAATAACTACACACACATACAATTGTACAATGTTTATTTTTTCTTTACAGAAGATTTACTTTGAACAATCTTTTCAATACGTTTTATTTCCGAATTTCTAATTTCTTAATATCAAAAATCAATATTTATAGAATTCAACTAATCAATTAATTTATGATCAATATCTTTTCTTTATCGGAAGTCGAACAAAAATACGCATTTTGCTTTCGCTTTTTTTGTTAAATATTAATAACTACAATACAAAGAAATAATAATAATTTATATAACGGAGCAATATAATAATATTTCACTCAGAACATTTATAGATATGCATTATTAATTAGGTATTGTGAAAAAAATGTATATTCCTAAATAAATGTAATTTATACGGTTTAGAGTTTGTGTAATTATTCACCTATACATAAATATTAAACATTTTGAGAACAATTAGATTACGTACCGTTAGTAAACATAGTATGTTAAATAGTTATTACATTCAATATTTGTAACTCATGAAAAATGTGTTGCTTATGATGTGTCAGGAATAATAAATCACCTGTCAGATTTTAAAGATTTATTTCAAACAAATGTGTAACAAGTAAAAATAAATATAAAACATTTGACTTTCATGCAGAATTTCAATTTTCATTTTCAGTAATCTATTTGTATTAAAATAACTTGTCCTGGCTGACTGATTTAATTCATCATCACCTAGTCTAAACGACTGAAACAATAAAGATGAAGTGTTGTCTGTATTTGTTTAACGATGAAGAGGCTCACTAAGAATGGATTCTTAAAATAATTACTCCTTCGGTGGTTAAAAAAGTTAAAAGGGATGAAAATGGAAAAAACAATCACCTGTACAGAACCACTGAATTAAGGCATTTGAAACTTAATCAGTAGTTTTGTTTCGTGATATATTGACTCCCTAAGAAAGTATTTTCCAAAATTCAACGTCAAAAAGGGTTAAAAATAAATAAAATTGGAAATTATATTTCTTGGCTATATTTTGGCACAATATATAAACTCTAATGAACACTTACAAATTGGAAATTATATTTCTTGGCTATATTTTGGCACAATATATAAACTCTAATGAACACTTACTAAAAAATGAACAGCCATATGTTTATGTCAAAATATTAAAAAGCATCGAAAAGAACACTGGCCAAATATTTTTCTTATACGCACCTGGGAGCATTGGAGCATTGGTATAACATTTGTTTTAAGTATTTTAAAATTTCAAGAGATAACTTTGGCTGTAGCTTCTTTAGACATTAATGCTATATTACTAAAAGGCGTTAAAGAGCTTACTCTGTATTTATATTGCCATTAAATTTAATGAATGTAGGGACACCTATATGCAATATTTTCAACTATTGAAATTATAGCAGAAGTTTTAAAGAATTATAAGCCAATAGTTTGAGGTGAATACACAATGACCCACAAGGGTGGATTTGAAGCTCCCGATGGAACATTAAAATATATAAGACGGTATAATTGTTTGTTGGATGGAGTTACTGCTCTTGGCAGGAGATTTTCGGCAAACATTACCCATTATACCTAGAAGTATAAGATATGATGAAGTAAAGTCGTGCCTAAAAGTTTCAATTTGTGACCAAATATCCAAAGAGTTGCACTTCATATAAATTTGAGGGCCATTTGAAAGGTGGCACATCTGCTGGGATTTTCACTGAGATGATACTCAAGATAGGAGAAAGAAATCTTCAGCAGGTGAGATCATTATTCCTTCAAATTTAGGTATACTTTTTAGCTTTTTATCAAAATGAACTTCTAGAATATACCCTGATATAATTATCATCAAGGAGCAACCCATCGAATGGATGATTATTTATTTATTTATTTATTTATTTAATTTAAACGGACGCGAGTCCTAAAACATAATATTTAACATTGTGTGTAGAAAATAACATCATAGTACAAGGAATTATATTTTTACTTAATTATAGATTGTATGTAATGAAAAATAATTAAAAGTGAATATATAATAGATGTACAAGCCAGCAGTTTCAACTCCGTAAAATGAAAAGGCAGCTAAAATCAATTAAATTCTATAAAAATTGAATAAAAAAAATTGTTGAATATAGATCTTTTGATTCAGTGGTTCAAACGGATGACACTGTCTTTTATTACCCTTTAGAATTTCTTAATACCCCGAATCCTTCTGGACTTAAATCACATACAATTTAAATACCTATAATGTTACCAAGATATTTTAACCCAGCTAAATTATGCAATGGATCTAAATTGCAAGTTAAAGTTCTAAACAAACTATATTAGAAGCAATTGTTATCACTGGGGTGCTCAAGGAGATATAGTTTTCTTTCTTAGAATAACGTTAATCCCGATTGATTATCTCTTTGAGTTTAAAACAATACAGTTCTCTCATACATTTTGATTTGCTATGACTATACATAAGTCTCAAGAATAATTATTGAGCATAGCTGACATTGACTTAATAGAAGAAAGTTTTTTGCATGGATAGTTCTAGATCACATGTTCTAAAGTTAGCTCTGCGAGTAATCTGGTTATTTTAGTCTCAAAAGGCAATACCAAACAGTTTATAAAAAAATTTTTAGTTCGGTTTACCAAATAAATAATGGTAACAACTATAGAAATAATAAAAAGAATACTTATAATAAGAAAAAAAAAAGAAAATAATACGTAAAACATTTTTTTCGACTAAAATTCTATACACTAAGTTATAATTTAATAGATAATAAATTATTTCATCAGTTTACAATTATAATTGTGTCCTACATTTTTTCTTTGAAATACTAAAATATTCATTTATATTTCTCAATTTTTAGTTGATACAATATATGAGCAAACTAAGGTAACAACATTTAAAATCACCTTAATATAAAAACTGATTAAAACAAATTATATGATACGTAACGCAAAAAATTACACACGGACGAAGCCGGGTTAATCAGTAGTCAGTATATATACTATATTTTTGTCATCAAGTCACCAAAATAAATAATTACACTTGCATACTATTTTAGACAATAGAACTTCGAAGCTACTTCGTAATTTGTACCATTAAGTTCATAAAAAATGTAATCCGGTAAATAAATCAAAAATAAACTCAAAAGTTAAAACTATCATAAAATTAAGTGCAAAAACAAAAGTTTTAAATAAGTAAAATTTTATATTATTTACATATTAAAACATACAATAAAATATTTAGTTATGTTAAGTACGAAGAGTATTCAAGAATATTAAAATAAGCAATGGCTTATCAGAATTATAACGTTTTAACTATTCAATTTCATCGGACAAATTTTAATTTTCTAATGTACAAACAGTTAACAGTTAACTTTTTACAGAAAAAATTTAATTAAATAAAATAAAATTTTAAATAAATATTTTTTTTTAATTTAAATTTTTCACATGAATTACATTCATTCATTGTATTCAATAATTTTATTTATAGAATTATATTATGGATATTTCATTATCAGATAAATCAACCAAAATGCAATAATTTAAAGTTTAAATTACATATATGTAATATATATCCCCTTATAAGAGATAAATTAAAATATGAATTACATATAAACTAGTTTAATTGTTATTTTAATAAATTTAATTTACTATAGAATACACACCTGTAACATCCCCTCTGGCTACGCCCCTGTATGCAATCATTTTTATTAAAACATTAATGGATTCTAAACAACAATGACATAGAAAATTGTTTTAGTACTCGTAGATAAAAACATAGGTGCAAGTAAATGGGATCTAGAGGAATTACTCCTCCTAATTGTTTCCTTAGTTCTTCCAGATTAAAAATAATGAATTACTGAATTTGCTTGAGATTGAGATAAAAAAAGTTTATAATCTCAATATGTGACATAATTATTAAGTTTGACAATATAATATTTTTTCTAAATATATGTATTATAATATATATTAGTGTTTTAGAATGATGTTTTAATAATAGATATTCATGGTGAAATGCATGAAAACTAATAAACTAGGTTATGATATAAATTATATTAATAAAATTATCATTTTACAATTATCAAAAGCATAATTATCCTAATATTTATAAGATGTTACAAGTGACAATAAGTATTATAATAATAAGCTCATCTACTTTCAAAAATATAATTTTCTTTTACGAGTATCAAAAATTGGTAACGAATGAGTGTGCTACAAGATCGTATTACAAATTTGGCTGTTTTCAATATCGAGAGGGATGTTGTAAACTCGTTAGATATTGAAGATATCTTAGAATTGTGCTTTACTTGAAGACAGAAAATTTGTACTGAGATAATATTTTAAGTTTAAAGTTGAATTTGTGTACATGTATTATTAATTTGAATTGCTACGGATTTGTTTGTGAGGAAATTATGAGGGCTAACTTTGCTAAAATTTGTACTGAACATAGTACTCAGTTGTGACAAATTTTTTCAGCATTTAAATTTGTAGGTTTAAGTGTGAATATGTAGCCCTTGCAGGTCTGTGTTATTTTAGTACTTGCAGCCCCACCAAAATGTGGGCTCTAGTTTTGCCTAAGAGGTAAAATTAATGCCTTAATTTGTTATCAATATGCATGAATAATATGCTGACACTCAGGTGTTATAAACGTCTCACAACTAAACGATACTGACGCTCTAAGTAATAGTTAATAGTACATCGATTTTGCGGTTGCAGGTAGAACTGGGTGGAGGTAAAAATGGTAGATATTACACGCAGTTGATAAATTACTCATGGGGGGTAGGGTATAACACTGACACGCGTTTGTGTATTTTAGTTGAGCAATAGTTATCGGTAAGCTCCCATTTACCGCTGTGTCGTGGAGCTCAGCAATTATCATCGTCGCCTGTATGAGTGCAATAATGATATTACTGGTGGCTCGTGAAACGTGGTGTTTAACTATTAATAAAATATTTAGTTGTCTTTTTCTGGTTTTTTTTTTAACATAGTAACATGTTATTTTCCTGACAAATAATTTGTTCATCACGGCATGTGTTCAGGCCACATGTACATTTAGCGAACAACGATTCCCCCATCTGTATCCCCTTCTGTTGACTGTCCAATTAATGCTAACCTCCGGCGATGAAAACTGTACGGAATGAGATAAAAAAATGAATTTACATACAATTGCACCGAAATCTGCTAGCACGCGCGCGCGTTGTCACTATTGCCTATTCATCACGCCGGTCGACGTCTGAGATTATTTGTGACATAATCCTTAAGGGTACGTTAATTGAAGTTTGATTTCATCAAAATTATGTGTTACATTTTACTTATAAGTATTTAGTCACATTGATATTTGTGTAAACAATATCATAATAATTTTAAAATATTAGAAATTCCAAATAAATATATTTATTATTTTATACATAAAATTAACAGTGAATCTAAACATTATTATTATGTGTTTTAAACGTATAAGTACAGATATTTTTTTATACGTTCTCAACAATACGATAAATTCCTTGTTTCTCTCAGAATCTAAAAATTTTTTATTTAAAAAATTACAGCTTCTTGGGATGGATCTGTACATAAATTATATCTAATATATGGTTTAGAAATTATAATTGATAGTACTTATGAAATAATGAAAATACAGAACAAGCATGTATTGTTTTATTTATTTTTTTTTTTTTTTAACTCTAATAAATAATAAAAATAATTCAAAATATTCTATAACTGAACAAATATTGTTCAAAACTGCTACAGTTCTTAAAGTTTTGAAAATAATTATTTTTTTAAACTTAAATTTTCTGTCCGTAAATTTTACTTATTTATTTTTTGAAAGTATGCAATTTTAGTAGAAAAATAAATAAAATAATTTGAATTTTTTATAGCTATAATAAAACCAATTAAATATTTGTATGTGATATAATACTGAAGCGATTATTCCTAAAATTAAAATTATTTGATTCGTTTAGTTTTTTATGTTCCGTTAATATTCAAATGTAGTTATTATAATATATAATAATTTATTTTCAAAGAATGCTCAATACAACTGCTGAAAATAATTTTATAAGAATAAAATACATTACTTGCTTTATTCAGAATTTAAAATATAAAAACGAATTAGCCATCTCGAAAATGACTTGAGACAATGTTTTAATTTCCTGGAAAAGGTCATGAAGTTTTTTCATCATATTATGATAAAAATACATTAATCTGAAGTATTTTTCGAAATTAAGTGCATTTCAGTTATCTAAAGACAATGATAAAATTATATAATTTTTTAATATGACCTAATATTTTAACTAAAGATAGAATAAATAATTTTATTTTATTTCCTTTTTACTTTTTATTCATTTATTGTTTAGATTGTGTTTATTCATTATATTAAAGGTGTATAATAGCAGTATAGTATTAGTATAGGACTTTTATGTATAATCTTAGAAATCACGCTTAAAATTGCTTTTAGCTCCAAAAATTACTAATTAAACACAAAACAGCTATTTTTTATTATTGACGTAGGTACACATATTAAAAAATAAAATTGAAGATAATTGAAAACTAAAATGAGCATAGTTCTAAACGATTAATACTATATATATATTCCAAATATTGTTTTCATTTTTAAATTTCCTATTTATATTCTTTTGTCCACAAATAAATTGATAACATTGACATCATTAATGGATACGCACCAGTTTATATTTGCTTTTGAAAAATTACGAATAATTGTGATAAAGTACTTATTATAAATCTAATTATATAAAAATGTTGGAAATGTTTAATATTTTGTCAAAATTTGTGTTTCTCATTTTTCATTATAGTATTTTTTCAAAGTCATCTTTGAAAAATATTTTATTGAAATGTTTACATAATTGAATTAAAGGACTTATTTTCGTTGTTACAAAAAAATTGAATTAATCTTTTTACTTTTTTCTTTGTCTGTTTCAGATAATGTTTAAAAAACCCACTTGATGAGTAAATAACAATATTAATCTCTTAATATTTATTCCCTTTTTTTTTGATATATATATATATATATATGTTCCATACACTTTTTATACAAAAATTATAAAAACATATTTTGTAAAATATTCAATAATCAAAAGTTGAAAAGTAAACTATGGATCTAATGTTACATTCGTTTATGACGTGTACAAATTGTTAAAATAATGATAAGAACATGTATGATATATTCAAAAAAATATGACTTTTCAAAGTGAAAGAATTAATAAAAAAAATATTAAGCCTCTAATATAACCTATACAAGTCAATATCATATAATATATATATATATATAACATATAACTATAATATAATAAAAATGTTTTTTTTTTTATTTAATTTATTATATGTCATTATTCAGTAATAGTGCTCTATTAAATTAAATAAAAAAAGTAAGTGAAATTCGTCTGAAATTTCATAAACTAACCAAACATTTTAAGATTTCCACACTCAACTTGAGTAGTATTAGACATATATGTATTATCAACCTTTTTGATGTCTGCTTACGCTGACTTTTGATCTTTCGCCAAAAAGCTGTTTGTTCGATACCTTTTATAGTGTTCTTAAAGTTTACTGAATATGATTTACTTCTTCAAACCACACTTCTTTTTTAAATCACTTTAAAACCAATTTTATGTTTATAACCAGATTTTATTTTTTTCTTACCGACAAAAAGCTTCCAGAATGTCTAAAAAAATGTGTTGTTTTACAGATAATACCTTTTGATTTTTATTAAACAATAAAGTACTCGATAACGAATTTTTCTTTTTGTGCACACTAGATGTATTATTTTTGATTGAAACATCAAAAACATTTAAAAGTAAGTACACATTAACAAATTGTATCTTACTTTTTTGTATTTCGACATACTTGATTTGAACAAAATTACCAAAAATAATGTCTGAAGAAATATACTTTATATACACTTTATATGTGTTTAAAATAACTTGTGATAACTATATGTTGAATTGTATATAATGTTTTGAAAAATATATAATTTGTTTAAGTTTTTTACACCAATAAAATATTTGAAAATCTGATAGATACGTAATCTCATAACAGTAATAATATACCTATTGAAGGTCTAATAATTAATATTATGGAAAAGAAAACCAAATTTATTGGGCATCTTATTCGCCACAATGGTTTTATTATTAATATATTTGAAGGAAAAATAATAAGACGAAGACCGAAAGGAAGACCTAGAACAAATTATTTCCATGATATAAAAGAGAAGATGGGCTACGCATCCTACACATGGCTAACTATACAAGGCTTTGCTTTTAGAACATGATGATGAATATACCTATAGCTTATGCGTCTTATTAGGCATAAAAAAAATTGTCAAGTATTTTTCAAATAGTCAGACATTGGGGAAGTATACCTTAAATAAATTAAAAATAATAATTCTACAGTGGAAACGTCTAGTTAAAATCTTTAGATTTTTTTCACTTCACTTAACTATTATAAAAACGGAACAATTCAAAGTTGTTACAGATTAAAAAAATAGTAAAAATTAGGACGATAATAAAAACATGCAACTGCTAAAAATGTTTGTTTAATTAAAAATGTTAAAAAAAAAATTATTCTTTTCAAAATAATAATTTTAACACCCTAAATTTTATTTTTGGTAATGAAATATTATATAATTGCTCAATAATTTTATGATATTTTTACTTTTAGTTACTATTTATCTAAATCCTATATTGAAATATGTAATTTTTAAGTATTTAAATAAAATATTTAGGTCTGTTTGTAACAATAGATTATTTCTAACCAGTAGAATAAAATACAATTTCACTAACTTCACAAAGATGCACATATACTAATCTGACGACTTCTAAACTAATTTTTAATTTTTTTATATTTTATATATTTTATTTTAACTACAATAAAAACTAAATATATTTTCTTATTTGATTTAAAATTTTAAACTAAAATACACATTTCTGTATAAATTATTGATCATACAAATCAAATCATACGTATTATAGTTTTATTCATTTTCCTATGCGTGATATATATAAATTTTAAATTTTAAAATTTTTTGAAAACACCTCATTTCACGTATTTGATCTACTTAAAAAATGAAGCTCAAATTCAAATATTACACTTTTGAGTAGTTGAGTAATATACTGTTTATATAAGTATAATTGTAATAATCTGAATAACCATACTCAAAAATAAATATAATGATTAACAAATAAAAATTTTAACTTTATAAGATTTAATATAAACATGCACACACACACAAAAATAACTTCATAAAGGTTATATATTTCAATCATAATGTAGAATGGAACCGTAAATGAAACTGATTTCATTTCATGAAACAGTATTCAGAGGTTATTCTTATATTAATATCCAGTAAAAATCAAAAATCAAAATATTACTCTATGTTACTTAAAGGATTTCCCATCAATCGGCTACCTTAAATTCGGAAAAAAATGAATCCTTGACTTATCTAAAAAGCTTAGTAAAGTAGCAAAATAAGCTAAGGTAAGTAAGACAATAGCCTTACGATAAAAACGAAAAAACTCAATACGGAAACAGAATGCTTTAATCTTCATTGGGATTCAGCCAAAATATTTCTTTACTTTATCTTTGTTTAATATTTATTTTTTGGTATTAACTATAGAATTGACAACTTTCCTCAACCAAAAAATCATAGAAATGTTCAGATACCAAATGACACAACACATAAGTTTGTCTGTAATTTTTAGATGGAATATGTTAGAAATCATAACGCATTAGCTTTTCCAAAAGTTTAAATTTTAAAATCTTTGACATTTTGAATTAATGATAAATTATATAACTTTTAGTATTAATCCATATTTAAGTCATGAGCATTATATATATATATATATATCATGTTCATGATACAAATATGGATTATAAATATGAATCTGTCTTTGTACGATGTATGAACCTTGAACTATTAATAAAAAGTATCTTGAAAGTCGCAAATACTTATTAAGGCATATAATGCATTTAATAATTTAATGTGTAAAAATATCCTGCAAATGATCAGTAAATCGTATTTATTATTTTGCATATGTACTATAGTTATTTTTTTATTTATTTTATTTAATAACCCGTAACATTTATACACAATTATCAACTATTGGTACTCAAAAAATGCATCAAAACATCTATTTAGATCATATAATTTCAATTATTTCGTTCGATGAATTAAATTTAGCTCAAAATGTTTTATTTAATTTTTTCTAAAAATATTTTTACCCATAGAATTTTAAAGATTCATTAGCAATAGTTAAAGATGTATAGATGTTCATTTGTCGTTTTATGGTGTATGTTATACCAGGGGTGTAGCCAGGAGGGTGTTACAGGTGTAATAACACCCCCCCCCCTCCCAGCCGAGGTATACTTTAGTCTTATAAAGATAAAGATGCATCATAAACCGTGATGTACACATATTTATCAAAACGAAATATCTACTACGATAACAATAATGTAACATAAAGCACTAAAGCCGGGACCCGCCATTAATTATTATTTTAAACGGTTTTTTTATTAATAATTATAATATATATGATAAAAAATTTTCTCATATACCATTCACTTGTAATACGTTTTTACAAAAAACATATGTAAAGGTATTAATTTTATGTGCTTAATTTTGTTAATTAATTTTAAATAACATCCCTACTTTTAAATTCCTAGCTACATGCTTGTACTATACACTGTTTAGATTTATAGAAAATAACTAAATTTCTTCAATTATAATATTCTTGCAATAAATGTTAATGATGATATAATAATCGTTACAATGATTCAAAATAATCATAAGAAGTGTCATAAATGAAAAAATTATTATTAATTATATTTTTTTATTGGTATAGAAACCGATTTTTATACATTTAATTCAAAATTCGAACTTAAAAGTATATTCATTGATTGGGAACAAATGGAATGGCTATAAAAAATGAACTTCCCTAATAGTTTACGACATTTATAACAAATAAACAATTTTAAAAAAATGTAGAGTTACTGATATCTAATATAATTTAATATATTTTATGAATGTTTTTAATTTGTAAATTAACCCTATAATTTTATTTATTATTTTACAAATTATGTATTTAGATTTTGAGCAAATCTAAAAACGTATTGGTTTTACTATAATAGAAATGTGATGGATTATATTTATTTGTTTGGTAACACTTAACAGTAGCAGTTTCATGCTTTAACTTTTCCATAAGAAATATCAAAAATCGTTTTCCAATAATTTTTTCATTCATTTTTTTAGTGTAAAGTATCAAAGTGAACGGAAATAAACTTTTAATTTATATCTCTCGTCCGTTTATTTATTTAATGTTGTTGAAATATGTTATTTTATGTTTTACTACTTAAAAATATATGTACCTACATTTTTTTTTTTTTACTTAGTATTAAATATTGAACAAATGTTCCTAAATTAATTTTTTTAATGCTTATTATATAAAATTTGTAAAAAGTATTAAGCCTACGAAGACAGTTAAAGAATACGTTCACATGGATTATATAATGAAAACTTTTTCTTATAATACAGAAATGATAATGTATGGGAAGTTTTATCAAACAATTTTAGATTGAAAATTATAAATGATTAAAAATTTAATATTTAACAAGATATCGCATTTTTAAATAAATTAATTCACAGACTTGGTGGAAATAGTGTTTTCGAATGGATTCCATAGGACTATTTAAAAATTAAAATTTGTTAAAGCTTCAGGGGACGTTATTGGAAAATCGGAATTAACCTACTTAAATATGATATTCTTGGCATATGTATGTGATTTTAACATCATCGTGTGAATATAGGTATGAGAAAATTATGTATATGTTTATAATATATGTGTATGGAACGCGTAACTTAAAACTATTATAACTAATAACTCGTGTAGAGATTAGATAAATAACATTTTACCTAAAGATAAGTATCATATGACAAAAATATATCTAAATTTAAATCTATCTTGATAAATATTACGGACAAATAGATTTTAATCTAGATATAAAAAAAGATAAATTTATTTTATACTTTAAACTTAATTTTTTTAAGAAAAATCCTTCAATGCTAGTTTACTGCTTACTTCTTCAATATTATTTAAAAACAGGCTATATGTTTAATTAATGGTTGTAGTCGACTGTATTTTAAGTTAATACTCAATAAATATAAATTTACAAACATTTTAAAGATTAAGTTAAAATAATAAAAAAAAATATCTTACTCATGTAACATGTCTCTGTAAATTGTAATTGTTATGAACTTTTTTAACTGTTTTAGTATATATTTATATATTTTTATTACTAAAAATACCATTGTTTTTAGTGAGACACTCGTTAAATAATTTGTACTCAACATACAATAAATTAACACGTCATTTTATATTAATAATAATAATGTAAGACCCAATTAAATAAAATAGGTCTCACTGAGTAGTCCACCACTCATTCTTACTAATTATAATCACTGTTCCATTAATTTACCAGCTCACCACTTACAAACATAACATCATAATAACATTTACTCTGTTTTTGAACATTCGGCCCCGGGCTTCAACGAAAAAGTTAGTAATATGCAATATTATTAAGCAATTTTTGTTACCGGGATTATTTAAGAATTCAAATTTTAAGTATGAATTATCAATAAAATAAACTGACAATGCAAATTTCTATTTTAATTTTTGTGTACAGTCAATTTTATCTAGATAATTTTTTAGATAACATGAAACTATTTATTTAAATAAGATAAAAGGTAACTAAATAATCATCTAGATAAATCGCAACATTGCTAAACGGCGTTGTGTTCGTGCGGCCTATAGCTCGCGATAATAAATCCTTTACACGCAAAACTCGTGAGACATCCTCACCGCAAAAACACTGTAGAACGAAATGGTAAATAAAACATCAAAGACAGTGGCGGATATAGTAAGGGTGAGAGGGGGTGCTATGGAGCTGAAGCACCCACCACTGCGCGTATCGAACTTTTTTCGTAGCGTTATAAATTACTTAGATATCACCATGCGTACTGCATAATGTCAATATGAAATTAATATTAAACGATTTTCCCCAAACATAATACTTGGACATTACACAACAGTTTTTCCTGAACATCAAGATCATTAGTTTGCTGTTTCCGCCCCGAAGTCGTACATCAAGGATTAGGGAAACAGCACCCACTATGGAAAAACACTAGATCCGCCACTGGTTCAAGACCGTGTACCTATGGAAAAAACACTA
>JASXSY010000870.1:0-62925 GCA_034509805.1 Sipha maydis | reverse complement strand
TCACAAAAACAACAACAGTGATATCTCCACTATCACTTATTCGTTGATAACAACAATCTTAACCACGGTATACGCTTTACTGTACAATTAGTGAATCCGTCACTATCGTCGAACGTCGCGTTGGTCCACACTACAATTCGCACTTCGAAGTTTGAGGTTACGATTTTTTTTTTTTTTTTTTTTTTTTTTTTTCTAGACGTCGCAATGTCCCGCGTAATCGTACCTCGTGGTTCCAAACGACATTCGCAAGATATTGTCACCTCAAGATGGCGGCGTCAATAATATTTCTCGTTCGGTGGATTCTTCCTGCGCTCGGACCACAACCGAATTTCACGCACTATCCTTTGTGGTGTGGCAGTAGAATCCCACTTCTGAATTGTGTTAAAAATAAATAAATAACGCAACTATATTTTACAACACTAAAACTGACTTTATTATAATCGACACAACATCATAACAAAATCAGATGGGAGAACTATCACATCCACCGCTTTGATCGATACTGCCGGTCGCGTGCAGTTGTGCCTACTACTATCTCCTTATCTCCTTATTATATTGATAACATATAATTTTTTAAAAAATTATATTTGTTCAGAATTTTGTCGCCCTTCAAAAATCGCCGTCGAAGGCTATAGCCAGTGGTGTATTGGTGAACAAATTTTTGGGTATACGCACTTTAAGCTATATTTTATTGCAAAAAAAATTATAACAAATACAACTTTAAATAATTTATTACTAGTTAGTAGTTACTATAATATTTTCCACAAACTTATTTTTTCTTCTTGGACTTTATGTTTTGTTTGGCTGATTTGGTTTGGTTCTTGAATCTTCAGCTGTTCTATGATGAACCAGCCATGTTTTAACATAATATTCAGGGTTCCAGTTGTCCAATGGAGGGCCATTTATATTAATAAACAATTAAATTAGCTATGTTTACTATTGTTAGTCTAGCTCTAAGCTTTGTACAAATATTGTTCATTAGACTAAACCCCCTTTCACACTCAACTGTTGATATTGGAAAAGTTTTACACAAATTATAGACTTCAGGCATGACTTTTTTTTGGCAAAAGTGTATTATCTTCAGTTAGTTGTCGAAGACCATTGATAGCATTTTGTTCATTAAGTAAAAAACGTTTACATATACGCTTCATTTCATTTTCCCCGTGCCTAATATTAGTATTTTCTGGCCAGATGCTAATATCCATAATCAACAAATCCTGAATAATAGTCTCTTCATTGATATTTTCAAGTAATCTATGTTTAAGATAATTGGTAATGCTTGAAATAAACTGTTTTGGATTAATAGTAATTAATTTAGTGGTTAGTTGAAAGTTGAATATTTTTAAATACCATAACTTCTTTAAGTTTAGAAACTTCAGACATATGTTCTCCCGGAGTAACTTTAAATGATTCTATAATCTTTATCGTTCTTTGAATGTGCTTTTGGCCTTGAATAAGTGTAGTTGTACGTTCTTGTAATTGATTAGATAGTATAGATAGTTCTTGTAGACAATCACACATCAAACCCAGGTCTGATACAAATTCTGGACTTGCCAATCTTTTTTTTAGGCCAAGATATTTGTTTCTAGTTTTAGAATCTTTAGTTGAATCATTTGCAGCATTACAAAAATGATTACACAAAGCTGGAAATGTTTTCCATACAGCATTAATGGCCCTCCAGCTACTGGCCACCCAATGGACATCAAGAACTCTACCCAGTTTCAAAAATAAAATATCTAATTCATTACACACATTTCTGAGTTCATTTTGATTCTTAGGAGAAGCGTTGTATAAGATGTATAAAGAACCAATGAAAGATTTAAAGTGGTTTAAAGCACCTATGTCTTTTATAGAGTCATGAACTGCCAGTTCTAAACGATGGTTTAGGCAGTGCCAACTGAAAATTAGGGGATAGAGATCTTTAAGTCTTTTTGCCACGCCATTTCTTTTGCCTAATAGCACACTCGCTCCATCGCTCACAAAAGAAACCCAATTTTCTCGCAAATACTGATCATTAAATCCAGCATGATGTAAGCATTTAATTAGTTGTTGAACTATATTTTCAGCCGTTTGATTTGATAATTCATCTAAGTCTAAAAATATGAAAATGGGGTCTTCATAAGAAATAACTGCTCGTATATATACCACCATTCCACTCAAAGTACTTATAGTGGTAGATTCATCAATTAAAACTGATAATTTTGCTTCAGTTTCAAGTGTGTTAGAAACAATTTTTCTTTTCATCATAGATGATATGTGGTCAATTATATTGGTAGATGAAAATCTTGAGTGTAATGTATTTCCAACTTTTAGACCATTGAGTTTTTGAAGTTCTATAAGTTTAATGTGATCATCAAATGGACGATTATACTTGCCAATATAGTATGCAGTACAAAAAACTAAATGAGTTGATTTATTTATTTTGTTTTCAGTATCTTCAAAGTTTTTTATATGTGAATTTGTTTCTTTTTCAGTTACAATATTAAAAGCAGTTGTATGTGCCTTAGAAGAACTATGTTTTTTAATTTTATTTCTTAAGATAGCTAGCCGAGTTATTTTTTTGGGATTATCACCACTGTCTATTTGGCAATTAGTCTATTCTTTTGCCATTTCAATATTATGGCTTTTAAAAGATTTAAATTCAGCAAATTCTTTGCATATGCTACATCCAAGTTTATTATTAAAACATATTAGCCATGGGTATTTTGCTTTTTTTCCCCTCCACTGTTCATTGCTCCATTCTAACGGCCATAATTCTAATGGAATTTGACTTTTATCTTGTGATACATTGACCTAGACATTTAATAATGTATTTAATTTCTATTATAAATTGTCAAAAGTTAACTGAATTAAAACATAAACTAGCTTACTAAAAATGTAATCATTCAATGTATTTAAAGCATGATATGTATATAAAATACCTAAATTAGTAATTATAAAATATCAACTATAAGCAAATATTCAGCTGGGCCTATTTTTATATGTAGTTGCATACATAATGTGTATAATAGCATAATTATTTAAGTGTGCAGTAGCAAATGTGTGGTAATTTTGATAGCCGCAGCTAAGCACAGTTAAGAGGTACTATAATTTTATTAAAAGATACATATAGTATAGTACATATACGTATATAGTTAATAGATAATGTATAATTTATCTACATTTATGCTATGATTGCCACTGTAGTAAACCCATCCGGTCACATATTTCCTTATAATAAAATATAATATCATAAGCACGTCGGGGATGGAACCTGTGCCAATATCCGTGATACATGGGACCTCGACACGCATTCAAGACTTTTTCCTTTTTCCTTATGTACAACCTTCGGAGATCACGTAGCGTCGGTATAGGATCTGTATATATACGGGTTGACTATACAAGTATATCAGAACTAACTTAACTTTGCCTCGACCGAGTCGATCTAGATTCAAGTCCTTGTGAGTTGAAACTCTAGACCCTCGTTATCAGTTTTTATCTTATGTTTAGTATCAAATGTTGTATTTTATATTCAATTAAATAAAAGTTTATTTAGTTTCTCAAATATATTCTTGTGCACTTATTCAACATCTTCTACCATAATAACCAGCAGACGACAACGAAGTCTCCGTCATTAAATAAATAGTACGAGCGCGACAGCATTCAGCACCGGGCTCGCTACACCACTGTGCAGTAGCAATTATAAATTATAATACATAAAGCTTCAAATATTATAATAAGCTAATAGCATATCCAGACAGCATTGTAATATTATTAATATATTTTATGATTGTTTGACAAAATATATAGATATTTGATAAACATTTTCAGGTGGTGTTCAGTTGATATTTGAATATTTTCAAAATATTTTCAATATCTTTGAATGACCAATGAATTAACATTTTCAAAATATGTAATATCTATAATTCTAAAATATTGCAGTAATTTACTGTCAAAATATTACTTTTAGTGGTTTTAAAAATATTGTAGTAAAATATTTTCACATTATTTCTAGTTGAAGTTTTGAAAATATTGTTTGTATTTTTGTTGACATTTTATTATTGTATTTTTTTACTTTAATATTATAATACAGTATAATATTATCTTTGCAACATATTAACTCATTAAATATTATAAACTCAGAAACAATTTGGTAGTCATAAATATATATATATATATATATATATATATATATATATATATATATATATATATATTGTTACAATGATACATATTTAGATATGTATTAAAATAACTATTAATTATACATTTATGATAAATACAAACAAATATGTTTTCAATATTCTTATATAATTTCATCAATATAAATCAAAACATTTTATAAAATGTACATTATTACTTGTAATAAAACATAGGTAGTTATTATTATTCTTATAAATTATAATTCTAATACATCTTATAATAAATGACATTTTCTTAATGATAAAAAAGGATTCAAAATATTAATATAACAATTTAAACTGTAAAATAACATATTATTACAACTAGATATTACAAATCCTTTGTAAAATTAAAAAAAAAAACAATTAATATTATATTAATTCATATGTAACTGTAAATATACTAAACCTTTATATAAGATTATGTATATAGTAACTGCCATAAAATACAATATTGTATAAAAAAAAAGGTTATAATAACTTTTCACTTTTGTAATATTTCTTAAAAATTAAAATTAAAATTGTTTAACAAATTGTACCAATTTAAACTGTAAAATAATATATCATTACAACTAAATATTACAATTCCTTTGTAAAGTTAAAAAAAAAAAATCAATTAATATTATATTAAATCATATATAAACTGTAAATATATTAAACATATAATATATATATATATATATATATATATATATATATTATATAATATGTATGTATACCTATAGTAACTGCCTTAAAATATAATATTGTGTACAAAAAATGTTATAACTTAATCATGAAGATTTTTTTTCGTCAATTTTTTTAAGGCGAGCTGAAACTTGTGCCATCCATGTCTTTAAAGGTTTTTCAATTTCTATATTTGTTATATCAGTAAACTTTTTCATTCTTCTTATGGACTCTAAAAACAGTTTCAAATTTTAATTTTTTACTATTTATATTATGAAATACTTTTAGGATTTGTATTAGTTATAAAATAGCAGTATTATAAATAGTTATTATTCCGTGAATTATTAAATTTTAAAATATTTTATATTTATATCTAGTATGAATAATACAAGTATAATCAGATTACATAGCTAGAAATAATTTATTATTGAAGTATGACTGTTATATTTTATTAGCACAAAAAGTTATTGATTAAAAAACACATGATTAAAATGTTATCACTGATCGGTAATTGAGTTAATAAGTACTTTTATCCAATTATTATTATATTTGCCCTACAAGAATAATGGTTAATTTTGTTTACCTTAATTTGTATTATTCATAAACAATAAGACTGAGCCTTAAAAGATATCAATGGCCAAATTATACATTGGTCACAATTAAAATCAATGTGACAATTCTTATTTAGTTATTTTATACAATTTATACATTAATAAAATATGAATTACCAAATATTACTGCACAAGTTTGTAGTGTTGAAAATTGTTTTTTCCTTTAAACCCTATATAAGAGTAGAATGTAAGCAAAGTATTACTAAATAATTTTTGCATTATTTTTTGAACAGTTTCTGACAAATTTTGTCCCATTAATCTTGATAACTCTGTAACCTGTAAAAATCATATTATATAATTTTTATTTAATATTGTTAAATCTACAATATTTAATAATTACCACAGTTTTTCTGTATGTCAAATCAGACTTCATTTTATCTTCCATTTTCTCCAACTCTTCATCACTTTCCATAGGGGTTAAGAATTCTACATAATTACATTCTGTATAATCAATGGTTTGATTATTTAATAATTTATCTAATATTTTTTCTTGCATATTGAATATCAAATCAAGTCTTTTTTGTATATTCTTTATTTCATATTTTATGGTGACTTGATTTCGGATTACAATTTGTTTGAAAGCTACACAAAGAACAAAAACTTCATTATACAGGTACCAAGGTATCAATATTATATACAGTTATTCATTAGAAATACATACTCTTAAGTTCATTTTTTATATCAGAAGTATTGTCAATTGTAGATAAATAACAATCAATATTTTGTGGTATTGATTCTTGAAGCACTTGACTGGTATGCAATACTTGCGGCGTAGAATGAGCTGATTTATTAATTTGTTTAGTTGAGTCATAATAATCTGCATTTAATTCATTATGATTAGAAGATGAACATTGTGAAAATATTTCTTGAGTCTGTATACCAATTGCAGGTTTATTCATATCTAGATCAAAGGCTTCAATATCTGCAAAATAAAAACAAAATAGTAGAATATATATTAATATATATTGACATAATTAAGAAAAAATTTGGTGTTAATTAAATTATAACTAAGATAATTACATTTTTTTTAAAAATCTATATCTACATTAATTGTAATAATTTTAATAATTATTATTACTTTCTAAGTCATCATTATCATATTGAAGCACGCTAGGAGAGCACGCTAGGAGGAGTTGGGAGTTTTGATTTTTTGAATGAAGATTCATCAGAACTAGGAGACCAACATATTTTCTTTCTCGTTTTCCTTTTTTTTTATCATCGTCATTTGATGATAACTCTGATGTTTCTTGTGCTCTTAAAAGTTTTGTACGAGCTTCAGAGAAACTGGCTGGAACAAATATTTCATCAAATTTTAGTATAAAAGTAAATAAAATTTTTTTTGTTCCTATAATATAATATATATTGTAGATAGGTACTATATATAATATTTACCAATATTTTTAGATAAAGCTCGTGCACTATAATTATCAAACTCTATTTCATTTGGAGAGATACGTCTATCTATAAATTTCTTGACATTTAAAGTTTTTTTCGGCCAGGAACAAGAACCATTACTGTACCAAAAATCAGGTACTACGTCAACAGAATTATCAGATTCGAAGCATACAATAGTCCACATTTTTCTAAAAAATATATAAATGTATGAAAGTATTAAATATAAGTTTCAAAAAATAATATTTACTTAGGAACATAACCGCTATAACATACATTTTTAATAAAATACATTTACTTTTACATTTACAATTTGTTCATAAATATAATATAATAATAGACAAATATAAATGGAAAATTGTACAAATTAGTTTGCATATTTTAAATTAAAGAAAATGTGTAAAAGTTATAATAATTATGTCAACAATTTTAGTTAGAAGAATAATATAATATAATATATATAATTTACTTATAATATAAAAATATAATACCTATAATTATATAAAAAATAAATCAACAATATAAAAAGTCCTTACATAGTTACATTTACAATTACTATTAAAATTAGTATAATAGGTATTTATTGAAATTTATTTACAATTAATTATTTATATTGTTATAGATTATGAATTATTTGCATTGCTATTAATTTATTTTCAAAGTTAAAAATAATGAGTTTTTTTGTTTACAAAATCTTTATTCCATTGTTTTGTACTGTCTGATAGATTATCCACAGTAAATATATTTAGTAATGAAGATTTCAATGGTACTACAAATAAATCTGCTTTATTAGTAAAATACTGTCCAACAATTGTATTTCCTATAATATCTGTAATTTTAACCAAGTAATCATCATATGTTAAACAAAAACAGTTTTGGTTCATTGGTACAAAATGCATTGTTTTTTAATTCATTAAGTTTCAAATGTTCACACTTTATTTGCTCTTCATATCGTTTTACAACTTGTTGTAACGGTTTTTCATGTTTTTCGCAACATTCCTTTTAAATTCTTCATGTAGTTTTCAAAAAGGAATGCACTACAATTATCAAGTGGACCATGTTTAATGTAATCATCAGCTAAATGGAGAAGACCATGTACATTATGTGAAATAAAATGACTTCCATAAAGTTTTTGATAGTGTTTGACAAAATAATGTATAAGTTGATTGGCATAATTCAGGTAATTACCATGATTAAGACTTAACATAATTCTCATTGAAATACTCAACGTTAAAAAGTGTTGATAGCAGTCTTTTGATAGTATATTTTTTAGTATTACAGGTCCAAAATATAAAAGAAATTGACGAAACTCTGTGGCTTTCCATCGAGCAACTTCTTCAATTCCTCTGGGTTTCTGTGGAAAATCATTTGTCACACATTTTTTAAATTGTAATAGAGATGTAGTAATTTTTTTAATCTTCCAACTTGGTAAACGAATATCAATTGGCCCTTTATTTAACCAGAGATTTATTAACTTGCGCATAACTCCTAAACATACTAGGTGCACATAATCCATTGAAAATAAACTAACTATATCGATATTTGGAATTAATGCTAAACAAGAAATGCTAATAACATGATGCTCTTCATTTTTCATCGAAATATAATCTTCGTGTTTTCTTTGTTCATTACCATTTTTAGTATATGGGAAACAAATACGGTGTTTGAGGTATTCTCCTTCATGAGTACATCTGGTACAAGAATGAAACCCAGCATGCCCTTTTACTCCCAACACAAAACTTTTAGCCGGTGCGTCACAACAAATAACTTCAATAACAACTACTTTTGTTTCATTATTTATGTTTATCCCAGTATGTGTTAGTTCTAATACCTCTGAAACTAAATCTTTTAAAAAATCATTACTATTATTTGGTTTTGTAGAACCATAAAATATTCCTACTGGAAAAACATGATTTCTATGGGGCAGAATATAGGCCAAAATTGGCCAAAACTGAGCAGAATTACTTTTTGTCAGTGGAAGTCCATCTATTCCAATAGCAATTTTAATAGCATTATTTGGAGGGACAATTATTGAAGAATACCTTAGAATACCTTCTCTTAAACCAAAATGGAAGTATATTCCATTTGGATCTACTTCCCTTAAATTTAATACTTTTTTGATCCAGAATGAAGCAATGTTCGGCAATCTTTAGGTAAATAATTAAGCTATGCTTTAAATTTTAAAATTGATAAAAGTTTATTAATTTCATTCTGAGGAATATTGCAATCAATGGCCCAATTTCCAAGACACTCTTGTACATGCTGTTGTTGTAGGTGTATTGGTAAATTACTCGTATCATGGACCATTAATTTTTCAAATGTATTAACAGGCATCACACAATTTTTCTCAAGAAACCCATCGGTTATAATAGGATCTGTGTTACTATCATCAGAATTTTCTTCAGAGTTTGAAACATACGAAGAGTGATGACTATCATGGGAAATAATTTGTGTTGCCAGATTAGAATCAATATAATGTGATATTTGGTTAGAAGACATAGAAGGAACAATGTTTTGTACATCTTTAAAAAGGTTTGAAAATTCATTATCTCTAGGCCATTCATAATTTAAGACATCTAATTATTTTAGTATTTTTCTTCGTTTAGTTCTACTATTTGTGACTTTCATCATTTTTAACTGTAATAATATACAATACCATATTTAATGTAAGTAGGCATATTATAATTTACAGTTACACTTATGATTCTATTTCTAATTATTGTTCATAATTTCAATACAAATTTCAAATAAATAAATAAATAAATGTTGTTCTCCTACATTAGTATTATAAAGGGAAGTTCAGTTTTACATTGTCTTGATTTTATAATGAAATGCATAATATAATAATTGAATTTTTTTTCTAATTTATAGTAATATTTATATTATTTTAATCCAATTGATAAAAATGATTTATATATATTATATTAAAATTATTGTTAAATTATTTTGAATATTATTTTTTTCTTACTAAATTATTATTTAAAAGAGACCTATATAATTATATAAATTGAATAATAAAGTTACTTCTATTCCGACACATATTTTTATAAGTATATATTAACTTATAATTATAACTTATAATTTAAGTATATATAAACTTAAATTATACATAGACTAATAATATTATATTATATTGCAATGAATATATGTGTATTGATAGGTGTAGGTAACACAATTTTAAATTCTTTAAAAAGCAAATTTAAATCAATATAGAAAACAAAATGCTAACTGCAGTTCATTATCCTAATTATTAACTAATAATTAATTTTACAACAATTTTGTACCTACACATGGACAAATTAAATATGAACAGCTAAATACTGAAAATATAATTAAAATATACCTAAATATAATAAAAGTTTCAAACTACCTATTAATTGGATTTATAAAATAAAACAAATTACATTGGTTGTAGTATTTTATTATATGTAGTATACCTGTATATTAGCTAATGTTTGAACTTAGATATAACAATGATTATTGACCTCGGAATTAACCTATTAACAAAAAGAGTAATAATCTAATTTATGTGAACTTAAGATAGTTATTATATTTTAATTTGATTATATCAAGTATCTATAGGTACCTATTTTATAGCTATTATACTTCTACCAGGTACCAGAAAAAAATATTTATATGTAAATTAAATACTTTTTTTTAAATGTATAATACATTTTTATAAAAATTTTATCCCGGGTCTTCCTTAAACATTATGTAATTATTTATTGTACAAACCTATAATAGTTTTAAAATATGCACATTTTTTATATATTTATATGGAATGTGGCTCTATAATTACATTTTGGGACTAATAGGGCATATTTTATCTAAGTCGACGTACAGTTATGATATTTGTTGGTTATATTGAGACATGCCGGCGTCAACGAATGTTTTTAAACAGGTTTATGTACATTAAAATTCCTAGATTTATGGCGGGATTTTATTAATTTGTAGGTACTTAAAGAGAGACTATAATATTAAGTCTTTTAAGACAGGTATCACTATACAATATTATACAAAAAGTCATTTACAAAAAACAATGAGAAAAAAAATTCACCAGTACGGCATGATGCCATGATCCCGCTTTATTTTTTTTCATGCTGTTATTAAGTATGTAGATATTAATATAATATATACCTAGCCTCTACCCACCTAAGTACTTATTTTTTATTCTTAAATTAAAACTTATATTAATTGTATATACTTACATATTATATAATATATTACAATATTATTTGTAGTTTATCAAAATATAAATGAAAGACGGCGTCGGCACGGATAAGCGAACAGCTAAGACGCGATAATATAGGACGTATGACGGTATCAATGGGTGGTCGACCGTCTATAATAATATAAGATATAAGATTATATCTGTATTACTGTATATAATAATTAATTACGTGTGTTTCGTCGTGAAGTGTGTGCAACTGCCGACTATTTCGAACGCGGTTGTCATTCTGCATTATGTTTTTTCCCTCGCGGTTTTTCCACTGTGACTGTGGCACTGTATACAATTAATAAGCAACCTAATAATATTATTCTATATATAATATAGACGGTGCCCGACGCCGTTATCGCGTAACCATTATTATTATTAATATACAATCATATATTATATTATAATTCTTCAACTATTCAAAATAAATATAATTTAAATCCTTAGACTACAATATAGTATTGCATAATAGTATGTCATTATTGATTATTCGTAGTCAATGTATAAGATATAATTATGTAGGTAGATAAGGGTAGGTACTAGTGCTGACTGCTAAGCATTATTTTGGCCAATCCGGATTATGGATTACAATTATTTAATCCGAATTTCGGATCTATTCGTTTTATCCGGATTCACGGATCCAATCCGTTGATTCGGAAATTGATGTATAATATTTGGTATGAATTGTTTTGAAAACGTTTTGATTATGTATGGGTTTAAATATTTGATTTTCTAATATTTTCAAAACATAAGATGGAAAATTGATATATAATATTTGGTATGAATTGTTTTGAAAAGATTTTGATCATATTTGGGTTTAAATATTTGATACCCAAATATTTTCAAAACATATTATGGAAAATTGTTATATAATATTTGGTACACAATGTTTTGATTATATTTAGATTTAAATATTTAAAGATCAAATATTTTCAAAATAAATTTTACAATATTCTAAACCCAATATTTACAATGAAACCTAATTCAAATATATTGAAAATATTATTATTTTCAAAATGCTGTGTGGGTAGCATATTATTATGCAATAAATAATATGAGAAACAAAAAACAACTAATCCAAAGTAGAAACATCATGTACTGTACATATCTTTGTTATAAGTATTACAACTTACTTCAACACAGTAAATAAATATTCAGAAAATCAAATTTACATTACCAATTTAAAACTTTAGTTGACACAACTGATGAGATGATAGATATAAAATATTAAATAACTATTTATTATTGATCCATCATGTTAATTTGTAGACTGAGTATTCACAGAAATAAAATTTAAAATTTAAATTAATTTTTACTTCTTTTAAATTCAATATTATAATAAAATATTATGTACTCTTACCTGTGGTTCCAAAGTTACCATATTAGAATAATTACAATTGCTTGAAACTTTGGAAGTACATACTGCGTGAAGATTCTATAAGGTAATAAATATATAATAAGGTAAATAAATGTAGTAAATACTTACATTATCTATATTATATTCAGACAAACAGCCAATGGTCTCTACTTTAGGCTTTTTAAAAAGTACGACAATATATTTACCAAAATTACATTAGCAATAATCGACTAATTGTGATAAGAAAAATTCAGTGGTTCTCAAAAATTTATTGCCAAGTTAATGGTTTTTATTGCTAACTAATAACCGTATCAGTTAAATTCAGTGTGACCAACATATTATTGTATACTTTTATTGCTACGTTTATTAATGTGAGCATGCGGCAATACGGCCGCCGTCGGACTATTGCCGAAACGAGATTTTTCGAACATTTTTTTGAACGTGTTCCGGGAGAGCGCGGGCTTGAAAATAATGTCAACGAAAGGGGAGGTCGTGATTAAAAAGGTGTTAAAATATCTAAGGGAACACTTTGGCCAGTTTCGAGATATAAATTTCGAAAGTGAGTACCGCAGTTGAGCATGCGGCAATACGGCCGCCGTCGGACTATTGCCGAAACGAGATTTTTCGAACATTTTTTTGAACATGTTCCGGGAGAGCGCGGGCTTTGAAAATAATGTCAACGAAAGGGGAGGTCATGATTAAAAAGGTGTTAAAATATCTAAGGGAACACTTTGGCCAGTTTCGAGATATAAATTTCGAAAGTGAGTACCGCAGTTGAGTATGCGGCAATACGGCCGCAGTCGGACTATTGCCGAAACTAGATTTTATCGAAAATTTTTTTGAACGTGTTCCGGGAGAGCACGGGCTTTGAAAATAAAGTCAACGAAAGGGGAGGTCGTGATTAAAAAGGTGTTAAAATATCTAAGGGAACACTTTGGCCAGTTTCGAGATATAAATTTCGAAAATGAGTACCATCGTAGAGCATACGGCAATACGGCCGCGGTCGGACTATTGCCGTAAAGTGATGAGAAGCCTGATTTCGAGTTTACATGACTGTTATCGTAATATGTATATATTTTGTTATGATAAATATGTGTTATTGATAATTCATTAATTTTTGTTATAAAAATAAAAGATGAAAATGTATGAAAATGAACCAATATATTAAAATGTTCTGACGCAAGAGAATGCAATTTAATAGTACAAAAAATTAAAAATTAAATAAAATAAATTTTTGATGTATAGTACTAATATTTTCTTTGTTTTTTTTCATTTGGATTAAAGAGTTTTAGTTTTATTTCCATAATGCCAGTCCTTTTTACTGTCCATAGCATTAAAAATGAAAAATAGGATTTTTTGAAAGATGAAAGAAAGCAAAAAAAATCTCTCTCTAGGACTACACATTAGTTTCAAACAATAGCAGATGCTAGACTTATCAAAATTCAAAATTCGAAAATGAAAGTAAAGGCGGATTCCCACGGCGAGTCACGAGTGAAATTTGATGGATTGTTACTCTACGCGCGCCGTGGGAACGCTCTTGCTCGTCAAGGCGCGGTACAGCTCGGCCAGGCTCGTGTCTATCCGAAAATTGTCGGTCCGATGTGTCCGCGCCAAAGGAAACGAGCCGCGCATTTAATCAGCGTTCCAACGAGCTTGCGGTTCGGCGAGCCATTGAGTCATAGCATATGGCCAAGTCACGCGCCGTGAGAATGCTATATGAATTGTAGGCTCGTGATATGCCGAGCACATATGTAGACTGGGTACAAAAACCACGCTGCGCGAAGTTCGCCGAGGCACGCGCCGTGGGAACCCGCCTTAAGAATATTACTCTTGGTCGTCGTAGAATATTAATAACGTACCGGCGACGGACCAAAATAAGTACGCTGGGCAATAATTATTAATATAATATAAATTATATTGTGCTCACCGCCAGCACCCGTCTTCTTATCTCATATATTCCAGGAATCAATAATTGGCAATTTATTTTCAATTAGGAACGGACCGATGACGCGCCGCGCCGATAAAATTCCGCACGCGCAGGCACATGTCAACCACATATTACTTAATAAAATTACAAAAATTTTTTTTTTCAAAATATACTGCCACTGACTTCAATCACTACGCTCAGTTAGATGTACCGATTTCAATTTTGAAAATAGATTTGGATACTCCACTTAATTTACTATGCTTTCACTGTCGTACATTTTTCATATTCGATATCAATGTATTTAAATTTAAATTATGAATATGATCCATTTTTACTCTTTTTGTTAGTAAATTTTTAAGTAAAAAAAAAAAAAATCGGAAAAATAAAAATGTTAAAGCATAGATAATTTAGTGACGAATTCAAATCTGATTTCAAAATTAATATCAGAACATTATATTGGGCGTAATGATTGAAGTCGTGAGCTATGTTTTCGACCAAAAATGAATCACGCTCCAGGCCCCTTAAAAATCATCATATATGCAAACACAGTACACACACACGGCATACATAATATTTATTTTTATCTATTTTTTTCCAATTTCTAGAAAATTAATAATTTATGTTGTATAGTATGTATGTATAAAATATTGTTTTAATTTTAACAAGTTGACTGGCAAGGAATTTTCAATGAAATCATTCTACACGCTATGAGAGTTAAATTTAATACCTACTCAACTATTTTTCCGTCAGCGCCGTCTGAAATATTATGGTTTATCATTATACAGCATGGCTATTTTAGTTAATAAAAATAGATTTTATTGCTACACATCAATGATTATAAAAATATCAATTGATTTAAATGGGTTTTGGTATAAAAATAAGTGAGAGTTAAATTTAATTCTCATAGCCTATTACAATATTTTTAGACCTTTCCTATGTATTTTCATCTTATCGTCATTGTATATACCAACTAGTATTTATTCTATCCGGAAAAGAAGTAGATGTTCTAAGTGTTATGATGAAATTGTGAAACATGGCGGCAGAGCTCATGCCCAAAGGGTTACAAATCAATCAAACTATTGGTGTACTTCTTGTAAAATAGTATTATGTATGGATTGTTTTTTTATTGTGCATAAAAGTGTGTTAAAAAAGTAAAGAATATAATGATATTGGTAAAAGAATGTAATATAAAATTAAGTGTTTTACAATTTAGTTGATATTGACTTGTAATTTTTAAAACACTGCTATTCATTAAATAATAAAGATATCGAAATGGTGTTGACTTATTATTATATAATTTTTTCTCCTCTATTCAAATATGGAATAAAATGAAAATTAAAAACAACTCTCGTGTATTAAAAATCATTAAACGAATGAGAATCATATTTAACTCTCATAGCGTAGGAAACAAATTCATTGAGAGTTTAATTTGATTCTCAAATCGAAAAAAGTAAGTATGAAACTATTGACGTTCTCGCGTTCAACCCATGAGAGTTAAATATAATACTCATGCCAGTGAACTTGTTGATAAAATATGTGAAATATGCTCTTAAAATAGAAATATAACACAATATGCTCTTATAGAGGAAAAATAGCTGAATATGCAAAATATGCAAAACAAAAATGATTACTATAAACTCCTAGTGCAATGAAACACATTTTTATATCAATTAGCTATGCTAAGAATGATCATTGAAAAATATGCAAACTCCTATAAGTCCCTAGCCCTAGTAATAAGTAATAAGTAGGGCTAAGATTTATATGCATTTTTTCCTTAAGTCCAAATTTATTGGTTATCAGATTTTTCCACGATTCGGCTTATTCTCGTTTAAATAGAACCAAAATTTTTGCATATTTTTGTATATTTTGGTAAATAAAATGCATTTTTTAGAATTTTAGATTCTGAACGGAGTGATGAATGTATTGATTTTACAATATGTTAGATTCTGAACGGAGTGATGGAATCTATTGGTTTTACAATGATGTGTGTTTTAGATTCTGAAAGGAGTGATGGAATCTTTTGGTTTTACAATGATGTGTGTTTTTTTTTTAATTTTTTTTTAATTTTTTTTTATTTTTGTGTCTGACGACACCTTTTTTGGCAGTAAAAATGCTTCGATTTGCTTATGTAGCAACTTTTCTGAAAAGAAAGTGAATCTTGTTGGTACTAAGGGAGGTCAAAAGTAAAAAATTTTCAATATTTTTTAAATGCGACGGGAAAAACCCTAAAAAAATAAGGGAAAACGGGAGTTTTTACGCAAAACCAGTTTTCGACAAAATCAAATTTTTTATTTTGCTATAACTCAAAAACTAATCGATGTAAATACTTGAAATTTCACCAAATGTTTAGATTAGCGTTCTCTATACACCGATAAATTTTCAAAGTATTTTGAATTTTATTGAGCTATTTATAGACTATTGAAATTTTCAATTTTTTTAATTTTTTTTTTTTTAAATAACGATTAAATTTTTTTGGCCGGCCAGAAAATCTTGAAAATTTAATACAAGGTTTCTTATAAGTTGTTCCTTAAATGATAAAAAAAAAATCTAAAATCGTAGGTCACAATTTTTTTTATACGTGCTCAAATTTCCAATTTATAGGAAATATGTAAAAATTGCGAAAATTTGCAAGTTATTTTGTAGATAAAAATTCATAAAATTTTTTCTGTTCATACTAAAGGTTCAAAATTTTAACAGTAGGTTATCTATAAGCTACTCTTCAAAACTCTTTAAAAAAATTTATACCGGACTTAGAGGAAAAAATTTTATGACTGTTTGAAATTTAAATATTTACGAAATTGCATAAAACAGCGATTTATTCTCAAACGATTTTTAATATTTGTTATAATTCAAAAAGTATAAGTCGCAGATTTTTGAAATTTTTACCAGCTGTTAAGATTGGTATTTCCTTTATGTCATATTTTTTTTCAAAATATAATATTGATTTTTAAGCCACTTATAGGCATTTAAAATATTCGATTTTTTTACATTTTATTTTTATAATAGGTGATAAAAAAAATTTGGCTCCTACAAAATACTTGAAAATTTAATAGAAGATTCCACAGAAGTAGTTCTTAATGTCATTCAAAAATTATTAAAATCCATAGGCACAATTTTTTTTTATAAGCGTTTGAACATCGAATATTGACATAAAATTACATGTAAAATATAATATAATGCAGAATGTTCTAGACTGACAAACTATATCGCTGTATGCAACTGCCAACCCATACTTATTGAAAAATATATTTTTCGTTTCAAAATAAAATATACTTTTTACAATGTTTATAAATAACAATGTATTATATCCTAGACAAACATATGAACTCCGTTCAGAATCGTTATTCGTATACAATGATATCTATCATTGCATTCAAATTTAACAAATCCATTATAATAATGACCTATCCTATAAGCGAGGTGCACTCCACCCCTATCTGTACAGCAGAGCGAGGCCCATCCGGTTCTTTTTAATCATGACCTCTTCTTTCGTTGACATTATTTTCAAAGCCCGCGCTCTCCCGGAACATGTTCAAAAAAATTTTCGAAAAATCTCGTTTCGGCAATAATCCGACGGCGGCCGTATTGCCGCATGCTCTACGTTGGTACTCACTTTCGAAATTTATATCTCGAAACTGGCCAAAGTGTTCCCTTAGATATTTTATCACCTTTTTAATCACGACCTCCCCTTTCGTTGACATTATTTTCAAAGCCCGCGCTCTCCCGGAACATGTTCAAAAAAATTTTCGAAAAATCCCGTTTCGGCAATAGTCCGACGGCGGCCGTATTGCCGCATGCTCTACGTTGGTACTCACTTTCGAAATTTATATCTCGAAACTGGCCAAAGTGTTCCCTTAGATATTTTAACACCTTTTTAATCACGATCCCCCTTTTCGTTGACATTATTTTCAAAGCCCGCGCTCTCCCGGAACATGTTCAAAAAAATTTTCGAAAAATCTCGTTTCGGCAATAATCCGACGGCGGCCGAATTGCCGCATGCTCTACGTTGGTACTCACTTTCGAAATTTATATCTCGAAACTGGCCAAAGTGTTCCCTTAGATATTTTAACATCTTTTTAATCACGACGTCCCCTTTCGTTGACATTATTTTCAAAGCCCGCGCTCTCCCGGAACATGTTCAAAAAAATGTTCGAAAAATCTCGTTTCGGCAATAATCCGACGGCGGCCGTATTGCCGCATGCTCTACGTTGGTACTCACTTTCGAAATTTATATCTCGAAACTGGCCAAAGTGTTCCCTTAGATATTTTATCACCTTTTTAATCACGACCTCCCCTTTCGTTGACATTATTTTCAAAGCCCGCGCTCTCCCGGAACATGTTCAAAAAAATTTTCGAAAAATCCCGTTTCGGCAATAGTCCGACGGCGGCCGTATTGCCGCATGCTCTACGTTGGTACTCACTTTCGAAATTTATATCTCGAAACTGGCCAAAGTGTTCCCTTAGATATTTTAACACCTTTTTAATCACGATCACCCTTTTCGTTGACATTATTTTCAAAGCCCGCGCTCTCCCGGAACATGTTCAAAAAAATTTTCGAAAAATCTCGTTTCGGCAATAATCCGACGGCGGCCGAATTGCCGCATGCTCTACGTTGGTACTCACTTTCGAAATTTATATCTCGAAACTGGCCAAAGTGTTCCCTTAGATATTTTAACATCTTTTTAATCACGACGTCCCCTTTCGTTGACATTATTTTCAAAGCCCGCGCTCTCCCGGAACATGTTCAAAAAAATTTTCGAAAAATCTCGTTTCGGCAATAATCCGACGGCGGCCGTATTGCCGCATGCTCTACGTTGGTACTCACTTTCGAAATTTATATCTCGAAACTGGCCAAAGTGTTCCCTTAGATATTTTAACACCTTTTTAATCACGACCTCCCCTTTCGTTGACATTATTTTCAAAGCCCGCGCTCTCCCGGAACATGTTCAAAAAAATTTTCGAAAAATCTCGTTTCGGCAATAATCCGACGGCGGCCGTATTGCCGCATGCTCTACGTTGGTACTCACTTTCGAAATTTATATCTCGAAACTGGCCAAAGTGTTCCCTTAGATATTTTATCACCTTTTTAATCACGACCTCCCCTTTCGTTGACATTATTTTCAAAGCCCGCGCTCTCCCGGAACATGTTCAAAAAAATTTTCGAAAAATCCCGTTTCGGCAATAGTCCGACGGCGGCCGTATTGCCGCATGCTCTACGTTGGTACTCACTTTCGAAATTTATATCTCGAAACTGGCCAAAGTGTTCCCTTAGATATTTTAACACCTTTTATATCACGATCCCCCTTTTCGTTGACATTATTTTCAAAGCCCGCGCTCTCCCGGAACATGTTCAAAAAAATTTTCGAAAAATCCCGTTTCGGCAATAGTCCGACGGCGGCCGTATTGCCGCATGCTCCACGTTGGTACTCACTTTCGAAATTTATATCTCGAAACTGGCCAAAGTGTTCCCTTAGATATTTTAACACCTTTTTAATCACGATCCCCCTTTTCGTTGACATTATTTTCAAAGCCCGCGCTCTCCCGGAACATGTTCAAAAAAATTTTCGAAAAATCTCGTTTAGGCAATAATCCGACGGCGGCCGAATTGCCGCATGCTCTACGTTGGTACTCACTTTCGAAATTTATATCTCGAAACTGGCCAAAGTGTTCCCTTAGATATTTTAACACCTTTTTAATCACGACCTCCCCTTTCGTTGACATTATTTTCAAAGCCCGCGCTCTCCCGGAACATGTTCAAAAAAATTTTCGAAAAATCTCGTTTCGGCAATAATCCGACGGCGGCCGTATTGCCGCATGCTCTACGTTGGTACTCACTTTCGAAATTTATATCTCGAAACTGGCCAAAGTGTTCCCTTAGATATTTTATCACCTTTTTAATCACGACCTCCCCTTTCGTTGACATTATTTTCAAAGCCCGCGCTCTCCCGGAACATGTTCAAAAAAATTTTCGAAAAATCCCGTTTCGGCAATAGTCCGACGGCGGCCGTATTGCCGCATGCTCTACGTTGGTACTCACTTTCGAAATTTATATCTCGAAACTGGCCAAAGTGTTCCCTTAGATATTTTAACACCTTTTATATCACGATCCCCCTTTTCGTTGACATTATTTTCAAAGCCCGCGCTCTCCCGGAACATGTTCAAAAAAATTTTCGAAAAATCTCGTTTCGGCAATAATCCGACGGCGGCCGTATTGCCGCATGCTCTACGTTGGTACTCACTTTCGAAATTTATATCTCGAAACTGGCCAAAGTGCTCCCTTAGTTATTTTCACATTATTGTAATGCATAACTTCCCTTTTCAAAGATTCTATTTTTTATATTGATTTTGTGGCAAAACAGACATTTTTTACATATTTTACAACTTATTTCTTTATTGCAGTTTGTACTTGGTCATTTTAAGTTTTTTTTTTTATGTGTGTTGTTGTGGCTGTACTGTTAGCATAGCAATTATTGTATGGAGATATCAAATTATGGTATTAGGAATTTGTACATTTTAAGGTGCTTGGGAGACACTGGGCTTTTTATCTATTGCTGTTGAATTATTGCTAATGTAATTATCGTATATATTTGTTGTCAATTTCCTTTTATCTTCACTCATTTTGTAAATAAAAATAAAAATTTTTAATTGGTATATTTAGCAATTGGTACTAGGTAAGTAAAATTAATATGGTATAAATTATCATTAATTAATCGTTTATTTACAAATTAATGTCTACATGACAGAAATCAGAATGATAGAAAGCAAACGTATCAATGTATCATTCATACATACTACATGTCTACATACATAATATATTTCAATATCATCACATTAAATTAAATTATTAAAATCACAGAACAATGTTAAAACTTAAAACTCAAGTCACTTTTCTACTTTACAATGTCTCTTGTGATAACTGATTACATGATTGTTATAAAACGTGGTTTTCTGAAAACATAAGCAAACCTAACTTATTTAGTATTTACTTATTTAAATCATATATAGAATTCTTCTATTATCTATGGTTTAAATGTTTACCGCTATCAATTTTCCTCGTGACAATGGTATTATGATTATGTAACCAGTATAACAAAACCAGTAGGCAGTTGTAATCATACCACATAGTTTTATTTATAAATAATCGTTTATCTATAATCGTGGTCACGGTCATCTTCTAAGACCGTGATCATGGTAATAATGCCATATTGTGTAGGTACAAAAAATATTCTCGATTAAGTTGTGATATCAACAAAAATATTCAATAATAAAATTAAAAAAATATTATCAATATTGCATATTTTATCAGTATACGCTCCTACCTCAGTATACGCTCCAATACCTGTGTATTGTGTATATTTTAAAAGCTATACGCTCTGATCGACAAATACGTTTTGGGTATACGCCGTATACCCCCGTATACCCTCCAATACACCACTGGCTATAGCTCTGATTAGCCCTAAGGTAAATACGTCCTTGAATAAGATAAATACACACATAAAGTAATACTACTAACTAGTAACTACTCATTCGTCTAAAAATAATTTTCAAACATATTTTGTTGTTCACGTAGACACAATAATAAACCACCACAATAATATTATTCAGATATTGAACACGAACGGCGTGTATAAGTAAAGAAATGAACAAATCTAATAATACAAAAATATTGCTAAGAAAGTTTATCATTCATTTATAAATAAACCGTTTAATAATTCTTTTATAAAATAATATTAAATTAAAAATTTAGTTCTAAAGCTTTAAATTATTATAAAGGTCTAAATCAATAAATTGAGTATTATCCGAGTTATATGCGTTTAAACAGCGAGATTTGTAATATTCCCGTAAAAGCGTGTACAAAGTAAACGGCGGCGGCAAAATTATGACGTCACGCGTATTTTTCAAATGCCCTGGCTAAATATTGGACGCTAACAATTTTTAGTGGTGCCAATAGTTTTTTATTATTTAGTTATAAGTATTTCACAAAAATATAAAAAATTTTTTTCTTTTTAGTTGTGTAGTCCTTTAAAAATCATCTCTACAATGTTCATTTCTTATATTTATATTATGAAACTGATATATTACAGATACATATATGATATTTATTAATTATTCTAATTTGATTTATGATATACATATAAATAAATACATTCTTCACTCCGTTCAGAATCTAAAAATATATAATGTTATTTTTAAAATAAAATGAATAATTTATTTATATTAGTTTCACCATTAATAAATTTGATTTAATTGCTTTATTTTTATTATTTTTTTAATAACTGTGTTATAAACTGTGTCTTAAGCCGGGTGCACACGTGTCAGTCAAAACGTTCATTATGACTGATTCATCAAAACTAAACAAGTTATGAACGTGTGAACACTTGTTTCAGTACGACTGAATCATCAAAATTGATTATCAGCATATAAAAACTATTTCTATTTTGCGACATTTCTAATGATCAGTATCGCGTCATGAAAGGCAACTGAAACGTGTGAACTTGATTTTTGAATCAAATCAATTTGAATTCATTCTAATTATATTTTGTAATTTCAGTACTTATTCAAATTATAATATTACATTAACCCGAAATCCATTTCCTGACCCACCATCTTCGTGTTTTTTATTTTTATATTGGTTTAATATATTTTGTAGTTCTTTTGATATTTGAGCACATAATAGCCTAACACTAGTTCGCATTAAAGACTTTTGAGAATTCGCCATCGAAAAATATTACAAATAGGTAGGTATTAAAAAAAGAGATGTGCTAACAACCGCGTGCAACAAAAAAATGCCACGATTCATTAAGAATTTTCAGTTAAATATATTCATTATTATTGAACCATGTGAACGATTTGTTTAGTAAACGGATCGTCAATAGAAATGAATCAGTCATAATGAACGTTTTGACTGACACGTGTGAACCCGGCTTTAGTTATTATATTTCAGATACAGTTATTTATGATAGTTTTTATACCCACTTATAAATTAAAAACGTGTAACACATTTTTCTACAATTTATTGATGTGAATAACAGATAAAAATTACTAGAATGTAAAAAAATGATTTATCATTTTAAACTTCATATTTCACTATGTTCATAATTCAACAATATTTTATTTTAGCAAAAATAAAACACTAAAGTAATGATTGAAAATACAACACATTTACATTTCAAATTACATGTTAACCTTACAGAATATAGTGTGAATAGTAGTTACTTATATAAAATAGCGGAGATATAAAAAGTAACAATCGCTATTTTCATACTGGCAGACTATAATTGCTACTCTAAAAAAGTAGCAGTTTAAAATATTATCACATTTTTCAAATCACATGTTAAAATTAATAATCACTGTATAGGAGTAGCAGTTTTTTTTCAATTATGATGTGACCATCGATATGAATAACTACAATCAGCAAAAAAAGTAGCTGTTGAATAATAAAAATAATTATAGAAAATACTAAATAGTAGCAGTTAAAATAAGTAGTAATATCCGAAAATATGTATTATATTTCTAATGTTACCAACTAATAATTTATAATAGTAACAAAAGTAGCAGTCACTGTTATTTTCATACTGGAATAGCAGGCTGTGATTGCTACTTTAAAATCACTTGTGAAAAATCACTGCAGCTGCTATTTTATCTCATCACTAAACGGCATACGCCATACAATCGTCGCCTCGTTTTAAGTTTTTGACATTTTATCTGAGTAAAATATCTGAGAACCGTACACAATTACACAAATTGTACACAATGTAATTCGAACGTCATCAAAATCAGAAGCCGCGTCAACCTTGTTCGGCCGAGATCTTCACCTCGCCATCACCACGCGCCGGAGCGTCATGACACCGCACCGACGCCACACTGGGTTAGGCAGATGTACGCACTCGACCGAGACACACCACACTACACCAGTTAGACCACTGCTACAAAAACATTGTAACGTTCTACAAATGCATTATGTTTATGCGAGGACTGTAAACACAAGGACGCCACCGACCTTTCTAAGCCGGCATTTGTTAGGGTCGTCCGTACGCTATTGTGCCCCTCCTACCTATCACCTAATTCTTCCTTCCATACGAAATGCACCCGCCGCCACGGACCGGTTTTTTGGAATTCCATGCATCGGGCCGACGGCGTCGTACATTGTTGTTCTGACCTAGAGTTTCCACAGCCCCTAACGCAGCGTACCAACCCTCGGTACGTTACCAAGTGAGAGAGCAGTGTTGTGCAGCAGACGTCGACCGCGCCATTTATTTTCTACACTCGTCCAAGAATATCCAGCGTTGCCGATCATCTCAAGTCTTGTCTCATTCCGTTCCAACTTCAGTTCCAAAGGTCAGTAATAATAGTTAATTTTATACTTAGATACATTCGGATAATTTACTCATAAAAATAAAAAATTAAAACTTTTCAAATCATGTCATACACAATCGAGTTACTATAACACACATTGTGCCTTGTTTAATCGTAGGCACCGATCACAGTGTTATTATATCTTTCCAATTCGAGTTTTCGTTAAAGCACGTATTTCATTCTTTCTTCGTGTCAGATCTATCCGTCGACCATGTGCGCGCCTGCCTACACGAGAATCGTTAACTTTTGCAAGCAGTTATATATACATATATTATATAGATATATATTATTTTAGTGTCGCGTACCGGTATGTTTATGTTACCGCGTGAATAGCCGACGTAACGCGGCTAGAGAACGCGGGTAGAGAAATCACTCCCCGTCACCCCGCTGACCAACCACCGCGATATATACGCTTCTTACGATCGCGATTCAATTTCATCAATTTCGATACCAATCTATATAATTTAACGCGACTCCACACTTATGTAGTGTTATACGATTTATAATTGAATTATTTTTTCATGTAGTATTCCTATTATTATCGCATAAGATTACTATATTCATTCATTAGGTACACTATTATATGTGAATAATTAAAAAGCACTGGTTTTCATTCGTGAAACATTGTATAATGATTCATTTTAATTACATATATAAAATTATTAAATAAGCTAATGTGAACTATTTTTATTATGGAGACAGAATGATCTTTTTTTATTCTTTACTTAATAGGTTAAGTATGTTGCAGATTTCCTTAAAATTTTTCATCTATCCAAATTGTTTATTTTTTTTTGATTGCGCCAAAAACCTTAAAGTATGCGTTACCACACATTCGAGATGCTGTACTAATGGGTTGAAATATATTAAAATATATTTAAAATTTGGCAATGAAATGTATTATTGTATAAAATAATTCAAATATATTTTAAACCATGATACAATTGGGTAATGTGTCATGTGTATCCTTTGAATGTTAGTTCTCCCTCCCCATCCCCGTTTTCTTATTCTGGACTCGATTCTATTAATGTGTTGTTAACTTAAAGATTATTTTCCGTAGTGATTATTCAATTTATAATTGATAATTTATAAGCTCTCACTTTCCCGTTGAACTATATATAAAAATATAAATTCGTAAACCGAGACTAACACTTCAGAGTATGTTTTTATTCTCATAGTTCACAATATTTCGTATATTTCGAATATTAAATATGATTTACCCGCGCCATGAAAACTCTGTAGCCTGGGTCAACAATAACCGTCTGCCAACGGCGATGGACCACTATAATAATTATTTGTTATTGGTATCTTGGCCGGTACAATTCTATCTTAAGAGGACGGCTAACACTCAAAAGTGTTGTGTCTGTCTTATGTAGTATAACATAGCAAATCTAAATTTAGTAGAACCAATTTTGTGATTAATCTATACTTACCTAAGTGAATTATGCTTTTTTATTTTATGTTATATTTTATGAAGGCATTACTCGCTTCAAAATTAAAATGTCCTAGAGCACTTTCTAGAAAACACAGATAATGTTATTTCCTTCAAGTTTGATTATAGATCAGTTAACACACATCTTTAAGCAAGCAGCTTAATATTAATTCCAGTGAACATAGATTTTTTTATGTTATACGTTTGTAAGATGGAGACGGTATGTCATGCTATTCCTTTTAGTCGATTTATTATTGTACGTGATCGCGTTGCGGCAAACAAAGTGGTGCATCGCGTCAGTAATTATTCACTGATATACATAGGTTTCGTTGTTGAACCCCTCTTCATGGGAGGTAATTATTATACTCGAACCCTCCTTTGTGGAAGGTTTTACATTATTATATTTTAGACACTGCACGCGCAGATCCCGCTTTCTCGACGTATATGTTATTTTCATTAATACTATACGTTTTGTTAGTTTTTAGTTTAGTTTTAGTTAGTATTTCTAATATCCAATATTTATGTTTCTAGTTTAGTCATTAGTTTCCTAACTTTAAATATTTAGGTATTTTATATTTTAACTTATGTTTAATTGATTTATTAAAATTAAAAAGTTGGTACTTAATTAACAGAGAAAATTGAAAATGTATAACCCTCTCCCCAGTATATTTTTCTGGCTACGCCACTAATCGAAATAAATACGTGTTTATGTTTTCACACTATAATCGTATAATATATTAATAATTTAATTAATTATATTTTATATTATATTATATTTACAAATAATAGTATAATTACATAAAATACTACTATATTTTATACTACTGGTTTTCAACAAAACAATAAAAAATTTAATTTAATTTAATTTTATAATTTTTTTATTTATTATTAATAATACATTAATATTCATATAAAGTTAATAATATATTAAAAAATTCTGTATATTATACCTATATACTTCACGTATAAAACATCTGTTCTATTTAAGTGTATTAGAGCTAATAAAATAAACAAATTAAATACTTTTTATCATTATATAATTCAATAACTATTTCAATAACAATGGTTTTTCTCTATCTTTATAATAATGTATTGACATTGAATTATATGAAAATATTTTTTTTTATAAATAATAGAGATTTACGAACTACGAGATTTCGTGTTAATGTTCTTCACGTTTATTCAATAAATTATTAACTTTTTATTAATATCATAGCATATTAATATAATTTTAATACAATTTATTGAAATAATAAAGGAAAAAGTAAAAACATAGGTGCTGACCACTCGCTAGATGTGTTTCACTGATTGCCATGAGAGATTGTCGTAAACCATATTACTGAATTCTCCGTACCGTTTTTTTTTTTTATACAAAAATTAACTTTCAAATAATCTCCTTTATTTGATTTTTAAGCCTTAAGTATTAAAATTGAATGTTCTATCAATTTTTAACTGCAAAATGATTCTGGCCGAGATTTGTCAAAATTTGACAATCAAAATGCTCACCAAAATACTTTATCCTTAGTTATTTTCCATATTTAATATATTGATAAAATCCTAAAGTAAATAATTAGTGAAAATTTCAAGTAGTTATATTAAAAAAATTATAACGTTTTTTTTAAAATAAATAAAGTCAATAAAATGAAATTCGATGAAAAACTTGATTTTGTTAACATTTAATTTTCAAACATTTATGAGACTTTTTATGAGGTACACTTTTATATTTTTAATACAAAGAAATACTATTAAGCATATGATAAACTAGACACTTTTATTAGGTCAGATCAAATAATAAACGTATATAAATAAAGTATATGTTAGTATTACAAAAATATATTAGGAACGAGTTGTATTACCCATCTATCACGTGTATATATATATAAATTGTATATATTGTGTATGTATATATTTAAACAGAACATTATAGGCATTTTAAATGCGAAAATTAAGTTTTAATTTTAAATTCTATTAACTTTTAAGTTTAATATTTAGCTAGTATAAGTCAAGTCATGGGCTGACTTGCCTGACCTGTAGTTTCAGTTATGTTTATAAGGAAACTTGTATTTAATTGCCAAGCTTAAATATATATATAAAGTTTTAAAACCTTTGAACTACAAAAATATTACACATTTTTGATATTTTTCACATAGTCAGAACAATACATGAGTAATTTCATGTTAAAATATTTACGATTATTTGCTTAACCAAATCAGTTTTTTAGACGTTTTACGAACATCTAATAATTAGTAAATCAGTTAATTCTTACTAAATTTACTAAACTAAACTTAATTAAGTACCTATTCATCTAGGCTTTAATTTTTATTTTACTAAATATTAAATAAAACTAAGTGTACTAATTAAAGTACGATACATTTTGATATCGGATCTATGAAATAGCGTAACGGATCATGGTAAAAACTAAATTTTTACAAATAGTTTTAGATAATTAGTCTTTACTCGAAAGATTTGAAAAATATTGTATTATTTTAGTAATCAATATTTTATAGTTTAGCTAAAAAAAAAAATTTAATGGAACTACCTAGCATAAAATTTGTAAAGTTAAAGCTGAACCTTTTTTTATGCAACCGTAGGATATAATTTATTGTAAATGTATAATGTATACCTACACTTAGTAGTACTAACTATATTTATGTACATTTCAAACTTATTGCACAAATGTATTTACTACTTTTCTTACTGTATTTTTATTTTTAAAATTAACTTTCTATTTATACTTTTCGAATTATACAGATAAGTCATATAAAAAACAATTCAAATTATTAGATCAAATTTAAAATTTTGATTAGAATTTCAAAAGTTTCCATAATGAAAATCAAATTTGATTTAAAAATAATTTATTTGCAAAAATCGACTAATTTTTTTTTTTCTTTCTAGCACATAATTTTACAACCAGTTTCTTGCAATCGAAGGTTTAAACATGTAAGTACTAATATTGATTGGTTTAATTTATTTTTATAAACATCACAAGAATGTTGACATCTGTATAACGTAGGTATATAAAATGTAGAGTAGTATTATAAAAGTCCGTACAAGCTATCTACAGACTAAAACATAAAAAGAACCGGATGGGCCTCGCTCTGCTGTACAGTTAGGGGTGGAGTGCACCTCGCTTATAGGATAGGTCATTATTATAATGGATTTGTTAAATTTGAATGCAATGATAGATATCATTGTATACGAATAACGATTCTGAACGGAGTAATACCTTGTATTAAATTTTCAAGATTTTCTAGGCAGCCAAAAAAATTTTATCGTTATTTAAAAAAAAAATACTTAAAAATATTGAAAATTTCAATTGTCTATAAATAGCTTAATAAAAGTCAAAATACTTTGAAAATGTAATGGTGTATAGAGAACGCTTATCTAAACATTTGGTGAAAATTTCAAGTATTTACATTGATTAGTTTTTGAGTTATAGCAAAATAAAAAATTTGATTATGTCGAAAACTGGTTTTGCGTAAAAACTCCCGTTTTTCCCAAATTTTTTTATGGTTTTTCCCGTCGCATTAAATCAATATTGGACATTTTTTACTTTTGACCCCCCAAAGTACCAAATAGATTCACTTTCCTTTCAGAAAAGTTGCTACATAAGGCAATCGAAGCATTTTTACTGCCCCAAAACGTGTCGACAGACACAAAAAAAAAAAAAAAAAAAAAAAAAAACACACATCATTGTAAAATCAATACATTCTTCACTCCGTTCAGAATCTAAAATGAAAATGTTTTGAATAGACAAAGAAAAGAAATAATCAAATATAAATGTATTATACTAGTTCTAAATAAAAATGTGTATTATAATTTATTTTATAAGTATAAGTTTAATTTTATTTTACATTTGCATATGCTTGTATGTTTCAGGAATGTCAAACTTATTTTTATCGTATTATTGTCAATGGCTTATCAAATCATAGGTCGTGATGTTTCCAACTTGGAACTTTCGAAATTAATCAGTAATTACTTTTTTTGAATTATTATGTAACTTTAAAGTAAATGCACTGCAATTTTTATAAAAAAGTAGTTTCCTTAGTACCTACATTAAAATTATGTTTTTTACGTCTTTAACGTCTTTTATAGCATTAATATTTAATTCCTGAAAACCTTTTTCAATGCGCGCATAGTGCTTGAGATTTGTGGAGGGGGGATTGGAAAATAATTCATAATATATTTTACTACTTATTTATAATATATACGTAGTGTAATTTAAGGAGAAACTTACACAATCTTAGGGGCTTATTCCTCCTCACTATTGAGCCTATAATATTTTCGTATATGTATTTTATTTGCTTTAGGTATAAGATTAAATTACTTGGATTGCGTGTCTATAAAGTGGTTATAATATAAACTTTTGTGTATTAGGTTGGATCAGTTTTAGAAATCCTTGTTTGAACGTTTTACCGGACGTTGTACTCACATCTTGCGTCATGAGATACACCGGGCGGCCTTCAGGTGAGTCAACATTATTTTTATCATACAGCATTAAGATATTATTAATTTGTAACGTACTACTAGGTTAGCATACGGTATTTTTATATTAAATAAGAAATCCATAAAATATTATGTTATCGTTTAAATATAATTTATCATAACTAAAGAATAAAAAAAATTTTCGACCAACTATTGTGCTAACTATATCCCTGCTTTTGAGTACTTATGGGTACCGAACTTTATGTAGATCCAGTGTTGCCAGTATCTAAAACTCTAAAGTCGGGGAAAAGTATTTAAAATTACCGTAAAAAACCGTATCTTATTAATTTTTAGAGATACGACTAAAAAAAAACTAATTACAATCTATTCTTTGATATATCCACAAAGTTAAAGATACCTCTAATGTTCATTGATACACTAATTACCTTAGATAATAATTTGCCTTGTTCTGGTAAAAATGAATAGTTTTAAACTACAGGTATTTTTTATAATTACAAATGGATTTTAAGCCCTATTATATTTTAAATGTAATTTCTAAAGGAAAAAATGCAACCATACTTAAACGATTAATGAGAACTTTTCATTATAATAAAATAAATACATATTTTGTTAAACAAAATATAAAATAACTGTAAATGTTCCAAATTATATACTTAAACGATTAATGAGAACTTTTCATTATAATAAAATAACATATAAAATAAATATAAATGTTAAACAAAATATAAAATAACTATAAATGTTTCAAATTATAGAGAGTCTATCTCCATCACTATCATAGTCACTCATTTTAAATACAATTTATAAAATAACTGCCCAACAATTTATTATAATTTATAAATTAAAAATTATAATTTAATGAATATTTACTATATTTTAAAAATATTTATATTTATATTTATATCACTGTGCTTAAAACAGACAAGAATATATATCATATATATCTATTGATTATTAATATGTTAATTTAACTTTCAACAGTTTTAACTACAGTGAAACCTCTAAATACCGTACACTCTCTTTCGCCGTAATTTTATCCGTTATTTAGAGGTGTCTGCTATTCAGAGAGGAAATAATAACTACTTAATATTATATTCAACATTTATATAATATGTACATATGTATAATAATGATATAGGTTTGTTTTGTATTTGTATTATTTTAATATTTTAAATATGCTATTTAATTACGTAATTAAATAGCATATTACACACTCAAAATTCAAGAATCTCAATTTTTTCTTTTAGACTTAGACTTAGACTTTTAGACTTAATCTTTTACATTTACTAGCCATTGCGTACTACATTACGTTTATGAATACGTCCGTATGTATTGTAATCACAAATACAACTAAATAAGTACTAAAAATGTACGAGTAGGATAACATCACAGAATATAAACTATAAAAATATTTCATTGACGCGATAATGGACTGATAAGATAAACTATAATAATTATATATAATTACAATTATTGTACATAGTATAATATAATGTATTATAGTATCATTAGATTAAATATTTCTTAAGCCATTCTGCAATATTATTCTATATTTACGATAAAAATTATCAATATCAAAAATTAAATTGCCATAAAAGTGTCCGGTATTTAGGGGTTTTCCTGTATAAAAGTGGTGAAAATTTCCTTGTTCCCATAAAAACGTTCGCTATTTGGAGGTGTCCGCTATTTAGAGGTGTCCGTTAAGGAAGGTTTCACTGTATATGGTAAAATTACCGTAAAATCATATCAGTAACACGTCGTCACTTTTTGGACCGTATACTGCTCTAAAATACCGTAAAACAATGGCCGGGACCGTAGCATTGGCAACACTGTGTAGATCAAACATAAGTAAACGCGCGTTTTTGTTCCATGTTTAATTAAAAATTATGAATCGTATATTATAAATTAATTAGTTGTAGTGTGATAATATACATGTAATATTTTTTCAGCTGCCATACCACGAAGCAGCGGAATCAATACCAAATGCTGTTTTAATGAGTGTATCTTAAGCCAAATGAAGCTAACTTGCCCCGATTCTAAGTATTTTATTTTTTTTATTTATACTTAAACAATAAATATGATCTTCTAATGAAAATAATTTGCTACAATACACAAAAAATATTATCTATACATAATGCTTTATTACTAATTTTCATAATTATTATTATTAGATTTTTTAGAATGTCAATTGAATAAATTTGGAATAATAATAAAATTTAACTATATATTGTATTTTAGTTTTCAGGATATTATTTAATTATTAATTAATTATCATTTAATAAGTCACTTATTATGCTCCATGATAAAATGTGTATATTGATTTCAGTATTTTTATCAAATTATTTTTTTTTAATTTTGTTTGTTTAAAAAATCGTATGCTTATATTCATATAATTAGTAATGATACTAATTTAGTTTAGTATCTTTTGAATATTCCAGTGGTGCTCACCAAACTTGAGTACATTCATTTTCGAAAACAGTAACTAAATCATTGTAATTTCTATGTGTAAGAAAAATATCTATTTAATAAGAATATAACATACAATATCTCTCTCTGAAGTAAGATAAATAAAACCAACGACGTTTCATTATAATTTTTATAAATATTTATATTACTATTAATTAATTGTTATTGTCAAACTAATTTTTAAAATATTATTTCAAATACATAAATACTATTATATAATATATAGGATCCAGGAAGACTTATCTGTAGTAAAAAAGTCATTTTCCTTCAAAGAATTTCCTATTCCAACAATACTAACCACTACGCCTAGAGATACGGACTATGAAAAATCGCAAGAAGATTTATGTAAAACCATCATGGGTGCAAAGGAATACATGGGGAAATTAGGTTAGTATCTTAATTAGCATAGTGCAACACAAATACTCCTCTTTTGATAGTACACAATATAATTGAGTACACTATTAGCAAACAGTTAGCTATATTGCATTTTACTTTTATATTGACTGTATTCAATCAGGCTTAGTTAGATACAAATATTTTAAGGCCTTCTTTATAATATAATAATATATAATATAAATAATAAAATGCCTTCTTAATATTGTTAAAAAAAAATCCATATAGGTACTAATTTAATAAAAATAAATATAGCTTACACAAGACTTGAACAATTTATTTACAAAATGTACTAACGCTCTTCTTTAACATTTGAATATCTAGCCGAAATATTCAAGCAATAAAATACTGTGGTGGTGTATCTTTTAAAAAATATTTATTTAACCATTATAACTTAACTCTTGTTCAAATTTAACTATAAAATCATTCAGACTAAGCTTTCTTGTTTGCAATTAATTATGATTGTTTAATATTTCAGAGTTTCGTCAATATGTTGTTCGTTTGACATGCTTAGCTTCTCTGGGTGATAAAACTGAACTGGTCAAAGAAATCAAATCATTTGGAGAATGAAGATGAATATTCATATATTATAGGTCATAATACTTCATTAATAAATATATTGATCAATTATCAATTTTTTTTTGATTTCACTTATTTCTCATTGTCTTAACACAAAATGAATAATAATGTTTTCTATCTTAATATTTTTTTTTTTGGATTTATTAGTTTAGTTAAGTAATAATATAAAATGTCATAAAATTATACAATTGTCATTAAAATATTTTAGTTTGGTTTAATATTAGAATTAGTTATAATATTAATTCATAAAAAAATATTTTCCAAAAAACCGATAAGGATGCATAAATCCTTAAATGTTAAGTAATAGCAATATAGAAATATTTTGCATAATAAATTATTAACTGCATTTTTATCAGTTTATTTATTAGTCCCGTTGATTTATTAATATTGACTTAAAAAAACTTGAGGCTTGGTGGTTCAGTCAAATGTTACAGGTTCTATATATTGTTCATATTATTTGCTTAAATTTGAATACAAATATTAAAAGCAAATTGTGATAAATGTGAATAAGTATTGATCAAAAAGATTTAAAAAAAAACAGATTATAATCATTGATGTTCGTAAAATAAGTTAATTGTTTATTAAGTTTGACTGTAAATCAGTTGCATGCAACGTTAGGTTAAGACTGTTATTTTCAAGTTATTTCTGTTTTTTCTTATACAAAGTAAAGATTCTAAGGTTATATGATAAACTGCAATCCTGCCGTTTACTAAATAGTAAATGTTAAATATCAAAGAAAATTTAAAAAAATGTATTGCAAGAATATTTATCACTAAGGATTTAAATTAAATACAATATAAACGAGGTTGATATGTTAAAATTTTTTTTTAACTCGTTAAGTTAAATTAGTCTAAGAAAAAGTAAGTTAAGTTAAATTTAAAGTTAACCAATATAGTTTTTTAACTTAAGTTAAATAATTTAGTTAAAAAAAAAAAAAATTACATTTGGTATCACATTTATGTCGCATTTATATCGCATTTATGTACAAGAACAATACTATATGGCTAAATAACAATAATTGTAAATAAATAAATAAATTATACAATTATTGTCAATCTGTTGGTATTTCACACACAAATTCTATATTAACATTACAATTAAAATGGTCACTAATAAAATACTACATTAAAAACACATTGGAGTTGTTATTCATATTAATATAACTCAACACATATTAGTAATAAAAATAGGATTCTTATGATTACAAAGTAATTTATATTACATATATATACAACTTATATTTATGAGTGACAAACCTAAATTATTTTCCTATAGTAATAATTGTAAGTTTTATGGTTTTAGGAATTCTCTGTTTAGTTTCGGACATTGATATAAGATCTTTATTGAATATCGATTACCTATATATAATAATATTTTTCAGTTAAATAAAATTATTTGAAAATATAGTTTATGTAAACATTTTACTTCATTTTTTATTTCTTTATAAAATTAACTTGAAATTAACACGTTATATACATTAAAAAAATAACTTATTTTATTAAAATTAGTTTGAAATAAAGTGACGAATAATTAACTTAACATTTTTACTTAATCTTAATTTTAGATTCTGAACGGAGTGAAGAATGTATTGATTTTACAATGATGTGTGTTTTTTTTTTTTATTTATTTTTTTTTTGTGTCTGTCGACACGATTTGGGGCAGTAAAAATGCTTCGATTGCCTTATGTAGCAACTTTTCTGAAAGGAAAGTGAATCTATTTGGTACTTTGGGAGGTCAAAAGTAAAAAATTTTCAATATTTTTTAAATGCGACGGGAAAACCCTAAAAAATTTTGGGAAAAACGGTAGTTTTTACGCAAAACCAGTTTTCGACATAATCAAATTTTTTATTTTGCTATAACTCAAAAACTAATCGATGTAAATACTTGAAATTTTCACCAAATGTTAAGATTAGCGTTCTCTATACACCATTAAATTTTCAAAGTATTTTGACTTTTATTGAGCTATTTATAGACAATTGAAATTTTCAATTTTTTTAAGTATTTTTTTTTTAAATAACGATAAAATTTTAACACTAGGTTATCTATAAGCTACTCTTCAAAAATCTTTAAAAAAATTTCTACCGGAATTAGAGGAAAAAATTGTATGACTGTTTGAAATTTAAATTATTTACGAAATTTATAAAATAGCGATTTATTCTCAAACGATTTTAAATATTTGTTATAATTCAAAAAGTATAAGTCGCAGATTTTTGAAATTTCTACCAGCTGTTAAGATTGGTATTTCCTTTATGTCATATTTTTTTCAAAATATTATATTGATTTTTAAGCCACTTATAGGCATTTAAAATATTCGATTTTTTTACATTTTTTTTTTATAATCGGTGATAAAAAAAATTTGGCTTCTACAAAATACTTGAAAATTTAATAGAAGATTCCACAGAAGTAGTTCTTAAAGTCATTCAAAAATTATTAAAATCCATAGGCACAATTTTTTTTTATAAGCGTTTGAACAGCGAATATTGACATAAAATTACATGTAAAATATAATATAATGTATAATATTCTAGACTGACAAAGATATCGGTTTTTTTTAAAATGCTCTAACTCAAAAACGAAAAACTGCAACAACTTGAAATTTTCACCAAATCTTTATATTGACGTTTTCTATTCATGGTTATGTTTTCAAAGTATTTTGACATATTTTGACTTATTTATAGACAATTTTTCTAAATTTTTCGTTTCAAAATAAAATATACTTATTACAATATTTATAAATGACAATGTATTATATTCTAGACTAACATATCATCTCCGTTCAGAATCGTTTTTCGTATACAATGATACCTATCATTGAATTCAAATTTATCAAATCCATTATAATGACCTATCCTATGAAGAGTCGCACTCCACCCCCAAGTGTACAGCAGAGCGAGGCCCATCCGGTTCTTTTTTTAACTCGTTAATACCCAGCCTTGAATATAAATAAACAGTTATAACCAATTTAGGCTTATATACTCGAGTGGGGGGTGTAATTGCTATATACTGCAATATAAGTATACAGTAAGTTAAAAATTATATAATAATATGTAGAACATGATTAATAATATTGCTACGAAAAATCACTCCGTTCAGAATCTAAAATTCTAAAAAATGCATTTTATTTACCAAAATATACAAAAATATGCTACAATTTTGGTTCTATTTAAACGAGAATAAGCCGAATCGTGGAAAAATCTGATAACCAATAAATTTGGATTTAAGGAAAAAATGCATATAAATCCTAGCCCTACTTATTACTTATTACTAGGGCTAGGGATTTATAGGAGTTTGCATATTTTTCAATGATCATCTTAACATAGCTAATTGATATAAAAATGTGTTTCATTGCACTAGGAGTTTATAGTAATCATTTTTATTTTGCATATTTTGCATATTCAGCTATTTTTCCTCTATAAGAGCATATTTTGTTATATTTCTATTTTAAGAGCATATTTCACATATTTTATCAACAAGTTCACTGGCATGAGTATTATATTAAACTCTCATGGGTTGAACGCGAGAACGTCAATAGTTTTATATCATACTTACTTTTTTCGCTTTGAGAATCAAATTAAACTCTCAATGAATTTGTTTCCTACGCTATGAGAATTAAATATGATTCTCATTCGTTTAATGATTTTTAATACACGAGAGTTGTTTTTAATTTTCATTTTATTCCATATTTGAATAGAGGAGAAAAATTTATATAATATCAAGTCAACACCATTTCGATATCTTTATTATTTAATGAATAGCAGTGTTTTAAAAATTACAAGTCAATATCAACTAAATTGTAAAACACTTAATTTTATATTACATTCTTTTACCAATATCATTATATTCTTTACTTTTTTAACACACTTTTATGCACAATAAAAAAACAATCCATACATAATACTATTTTACAAGAAGTACACCAATAGTTTGATTGATTTGTAACCCTTTGGGCATGAGCTCTGCCGCCATGTTTCACAATTTCATCATAACACTTAGAATATCTACTTCTTTTTCCGGATATAATAAATACTAGTTGGTATATACAATGACGATAAGATGAAAATACATAGGAAAGGTCTAAAAATATTGTAACAGGCTATGAGAATTAAATTTAACTCTCACTTATTTTTATACCAAAACCCATTTAAATCAATTGATATTTTTATAATCATTGATGTGTAGCAATAAAATTTATTTTTATTAACTAAAATAGCCATGCTGTATAATGATAAACCATAATATTTCAGACGGCGCTGACGGAAAAATAGTTGAGTAGGTATTAAATTTAACTCTCATAGCGTGTAGAATGATTTCACTGAAAATTCCTTGCCAGTCAACTTGTTAAAATTAAAACAATATTTTATACATACATACTATACAACATAAATTATGAATTTTATAGAAATTGGAAAAAAATAAATATTATGTATGCCGTGTGTGTGTACTGTGTTTGCATATATGATGATTTTTAAGGGGCCTGGAGCGTGATTCATTTTTGGTCGAAAACATATCTCACGACTTCAATCACTACGCCCAATATAATGTTCTGATATTAATTTTGAAATCAGATTTGAATTCGTCACTAAATTATCTATGCTTTAACATTTTTATTTTTCCGATTTTTTTTTTTTTTACTTAAAAATTTACTAACAAAAAGAGTAAAAATGGATCATATTCATAATTTAAATTTAAATACATTGATATCGAATATGAAAAATGTACGACAGTGAAAGCATAGTAAATTTAGTGGAGTATCCAAATCTACTTTCAAAATTGAAATCGGTACATCTAACTGAGCGTAGTGATTGAAGTCAGTGGCAGTATATTTTGAAAAAAAATTTTTTTGTAATTTTATAAAGTAATATGTGGTTGACATGTGCCTGCGCGTGCGGAATTTTATCGGCGCGGTGCGTCGTCAGTCCTGTCCTAATTAAAAATAAATTGCCAATAATTGATTCCTGGAATATATGAGATAAGAAGACGGGTGCTGGCGGTGAGCACAATATAATTTATATTATATTAATAATTATTGCCCAGCGTACTTATTTTGGTCCGTCGCCGGTACGTTATTAATATTCTATGACGACCAAGAGTAATATTCTTAAGGCGGGTTCCCACGGCGCGTGGCTCGGCGAACTTCGCGCAGCGTGATTTTTGTACCGAGTCTACATATATGCTCGGCATATCACGAGCCTACAATTCATATAGCATTCTCACGGCGCGTGACTTGGCGAGTATACCGTATGCTATGACTCAATGGCTCGCCGAACCGCAAGCTCGTTGGAACGCTGATTAAATGCGCGGCTTGTTTCCTTTGGCGCGGACACATCAGACCGACAATTTTCGGATAGACACGAGCCTGGCCGAGCTGTACCGCGCCTAGACGAGCAAGAGCGTTCCCACGGCGCGCGTAGAGTACCAAGCCATCAAATTTCACTCGTGGCTCGCCGAGCCACTCGCCGTGGGAATCCGCTTTACTTTCATTTTCGAATTTCGAATTTTTAATTTTGATTAGTCTAGCATCTGCTATTGTTTGAAACTAATGTGTAGTCCCTAGAGAGAGATTTTTTTTGCTTTTTTTCATCTTTCAAAAAATCCTTTTTTTCATTTTTAATGCTATGGACAGTAAAAAGGACTGGCATTATGGAAATAAAACTAAAACTCTTTTATCCAAAAAAAAAAAAAAAAAAACAAAGGAAATATAAGTACTTTACATCGAAAATTTATTTTATTTTATTTTTAATTTTTTGTACTATTAAATTGCATTCTCTTGCGTCATAACATTTTAATGTATTGGTTCATTTTCATACATTTTCATCTTTTATTTTTATAACAAAAATTAATGAATTGTCAATAACACATATTTATCATAACAAAATATATACATATTACGATAACAGTCATGTAAACTCGAAACCAGGCTTCTCATCACACTGAAATGTGAAATAATTTAACTCTAGTTTTGTGGTCATTTCATGCACGATTTAAAATTGAAACTGAAAGTTTTGACTATAATCAAAAGAATCAAAGCAAATTTAAATACTCTACGCTATACAATAATTAAAAAAATATAATAGTTCCAGCAATAAATACGAAATATTGTTACATTATATGTACTTTATTTTTCATAATAATAATAATAAAAATAATAATAACTGTTATGGGCCTCCATACATCATGTAATATATTACGATTATGTGTATATTTAGAATACGGGGAATAATGATATATACCTTATATTAAGAATAATCTATATGCTGGTCATATCTAAAATAATAATAGTTAACTAGAAAAACTGTGTGATACAAATGTATAAATAACAAAGGGTAATTAAATTAATCAGGAATACTAGGTATTACAAATGTACTAATTAAAGATGATAAGGTCGAGTCAGCATTTAAACAACGAGGGCAACAGCACCATAAAAAAGGAATTAACCAGATAATCAGGTACGGCAGTTCTACGAAGCATCGTGTAAGGTCATACCCCTATTCCTGGAAATCACCAAACAACCGGGTGCAGCTTTCCAATGACGTCAATCGAGCCATATAAAAGAGTGTCCGAATCAACCACAAATCGGATGAGTTCTAGTCACGGAACTGCAAGCAACTTCACGTCACTCTGTTTTATGAATTGTTATAACACTTTGAATTATTTAAATAAACGTATTGTAAAAGTTAAAAGTAAAAGTCTCACATTTTATTAAATTAAAATTCATCATCGACTGCACAAGTTGAAATCTAGCCGGTGGCACGTAACATAACTATAGTAACTATAACAACGGTTTCAGATTAATTTTTAATTACCTTAAACCGAGGACCCAGACGTACGAAGAGGGTAGTCAACTAACAGGCTAAAGTCCCCTCCCTCAATTGACCGTATTATTATTACTTTTATTACAAATATTCATCAATATCAACTATCATTAACTAGTAAGTAACTAGCAAAACGTAAATTCCACATACGTATTGAATGAAATAATTAGTAGCCGCATGCTCTAAGTTGGTACTCACTTTCGAAATTTATATCTCGAAACTGGCCAAAGTGTTCCTTTAGATATTTTAACACCTTTGTAATCATGACCTCCCCTTTCGTTGACAATATTTACAAAGCCCGCGCTCTCCCGGAACACGTTCAAAAAAATGTTCGAAAAATCTCGTTTCGGCAATAGTCCGACCGCGGCCATATTGCCGCATGCTCTACGTTGGTACTCACTTTCGAAATTTATATCTCGAAACTGGCCAAAGTGTTCCCTTAGATATTTGAACACATTTTTAATCATGACCTCCCCTTTCGTTGATAATATTTACAAAGCCCGCGCTCTCCCGGAACATGTTCAAAAAAATGTTCGAAAAATCTCGTTTCGGCAATAGTCCGACCGCGGCCGTATTGCCGTATGCTCTACGTTGGTACTCACTATCGAAATTTATATCTCGAAACTGGCCAAAGTGTTCCCTTAGTTATTTTCACATTATTGTAATGCATAACTTCCCTTTTCAGAGATTCTATTTTTTATATTGATTTTGTGGCAAAACAGACATTTTTTACATATTTTACAACTAATTTCTTTATTGCAATTTGTACTTGGTCATTTTAAGTTTTTTTTTTTATATGTGTTGTTGTGGCTGTACTGTTATCATAGCAATTATTGTATGGAGATATCAAATTATGGTATTAGGAATTTGTACATTTTAAGGTGCTTGGGAGACACTGGGCTTTTTATCTATTGCTGTTGAATTATTGCTAATGTAATTATCGTTGCAATCCGCCATTCAACGCAGTCACACCTTGTGAGTATTGGTCGACCATATTTATTATTAGTGCAGGGCTGACGGGCCTAGCCATCACTGGCAATTATTTGTATTATCGTCCTCCTGTAAGGGACAACATATTGTATTTTTTATTTATATTATTTATCTGGTGTGTGCCGTGTGGGCCGCACAAATTGTTATCATTATTTTTATTATTGTTGTGCCGTTGTAAGGCCAGCATTATATTGTATTATTATTGTTTTTATTGTTATATTAATTATCATTTATATTACACTGCGGTGTGCCTTCGTAGGCAAATAACATTATATTATTAATTTATATATATATATTTATTTGGTGTGTGCCGTGTGGGCCATACACATTGTTTTTCATTATACAGTTCACTTAAATTATATTTTGTCTTTGTTGATTTATTTATCTATTAACATAACCTTATTTATTTCACTTATTTAATTATTGTTTATAAAACCAGTATTAAAGCGAACAAGCCAGCTCCATATTATTGTTGGGCACTTGCGGCGTCAACATATATATATATATATATATATATATTTGTATATTTAAGTTTTTCATAAATATATATGTATATACAACCCTATTCCAAAACATAGACGTAGTACACTCAATAAAATAGTAACATCACTGCGCATGAGTCTAAAAGGACGTGAATCATAAATTTTCACTGTTTTTTATTGCTACGACGTGTAAAGTTTGTGACATAAAGGTGTGATACGATAGTAGCTAAAGTGCATAAACAAATTTGCACTTGTTAAGGTACATCGAACTACAGATGCGGTATAGGTACATGGTACACGCCAAGTCACTAAAACTGTTCGATCAACACGTACGTTTGAACGTTGTTGAACGGCAGATATTGATCAGGGTGAATACACGAATCGAGTTTAAACATTTCTTCGGGAACAAAACTGGAAATAAAAAAAAATTATTCACATATTATCATCAGATGCAATAATTATAATATTATTACTTTTATTTTTATTGTCGTCCTGTTATCCAGAATTGTTGTGGTTATCATTGACAACGATTTTGATACCGATGACTGATAAGCGATAACGGACGTCCTCTGAAGTTCCATGACAAGCACATAACACTAATTTTTTGTTGGTTCTTTTATTATTATACGCAGTGATACTAACGGCTCTACTGATCGGAAACAAGCCTAAACGATTTGCAATGCAGATGAGAACCAGGGTGGATTGTGGAACGAGTAACGTATAATGTCGGTGATTGTTCGGTAAATGTACATAGTAAACAATTTATAAGTTTCTACAGGTGATCGAAAACCGTGTGTTATACATCCGAACCAAATTTTTTTTTTTATTATCGAGCTGAAGAATAGGCTATTTTTTTTACATATTTTTCATGTATCCATAAACATATACTTATCACTAAAATCAGAATTGATTACCTCAATTTTTTTTTTTTTTACAATAATCAGTAGCTGTTTTGCTAGCGAGGGTTGACTATGATTAGTATTTATGGACCAATTTTTATATCTGAAATATCTAATTAAATGAAATAATAAATAAATATTAATTAATTATAAATAGTTCACATATGTAAAATTATGAAAAATTCAAATATTTTAAATATTTAATAATTACTTCAAACACTTTCTTCATACAATAAAGATAAAATATATTAATTCATTTTTATTATTGAAATTAAATCATTCTTAACATTATATGTACATTCCTTTTTAAGATTTTTATAAACAAATGTTGATCCAATAAAATACAATTTATTATAATTATTTTGTCATTTTAATATATTTTGAATACATTTGTAACATACCAATCCAAGACTACTCTCATCTATCAAAAAGTGATTAACACAAAACTTATTTAATATATATTTTTAAATAAATCTTTAAAGTAATTTGTATTGTATTTTGTTTTATGCAAAATGTTTATCATTTTGTTGGGTACATAGAAAAATAAATTTGTCAAAAAAAAAAAAAAAATTAGTTCCGATAAACATTTATTTTTATAATCTTAAATCATATTATAGCACAAATTGATAACAGTTTTATGTCCCTTAACAATAATAATAATTTGATATTTTTAACGTTAGTCGCGCGAGCATATTTTACACTGTTAGTCGCGCTGTAGTCTTTTTGACCGCACTATATTTCTTATTTTATGTATTTTTACAAACAACATTATTTTTTTTTGTGTACAATAAAAAAAAAAAATTTAAAATAGAATAGAATATATTAATATTATTTTATTATTATAAATAAAGCAGGCAGTTTATAAAATGTAGATGTTAAAATGATATTGGTTCTCATAACATGATTATTCAATTAGATCTTTCGGAATATGATTAGTCGCGGGTTGGTCTATATGACCGCAATTTAATATACTATTGTTCAATATTATTTATTTTTGGAAATAATTGTTCAAATGAATAGTTTTTAATATGTAATAATAGTTAATGAGTTTTTAAAAAGATACAAAAAGGGTTTACATACAAATGTTGAAGATAAATTCTGCATAAATCATAATATTTAAGTGTGGTCGTTTTGACCATGACGCGACTGACGACGGACAATAATTTAAATATTATAAATTTTTACAAAAAAATGATATTTTTTCTATAATTAGGTATCATATTTAAAGAGCAGCTTTTGGAAAACAAATTAAGTAGTTTCAATTTCATAGTATCAAAACCTAAGTTATTGAAGCTAACTTAAGCTTATTTAATAATATCATAATTAATACATTTATTAAAAAAAAAAAAGAAAAAAAAGTTGAGATTGATTTATGAATTTGTTGTAAGACAATATATCACTTCTTTGGTAAAACAATTTACCAGAAAAACTATATTTTTTGGTATTGTTGTCATACTTATGTTAAAAATACTAAAATTTTATATTTTAGGTCATTGTTTTATCAGAAAATCGATATGAATTTTTATTAAGAATAAACTATCAAATTAATAAAAGATGCCCTTTTTTATGAAGGTTGGATACTTGAAGGTAAATATATGGCAAGGAAAAGTATTATAAAGTATTATGAAATGTATTTTATGGTAAAGACAGTTTTTTAAAACATTTGTTAAGCATTTTTGATATATAAATATATATGTCTTCTGTTGAATCTATCTGGTCACATTGAGTACTGGCTGTTAAGAATTTCTTAGCTGATATTTTATAAATATCTGAAAATTATTAGATTGGTGTTGTATATTACGTTTAGTATTTAAATGCTATTCTAATATTATTTCCAACATTTGTAAATTTGGTAAAGTCAGTCATCATTCAACATAAAATATAATTAATTACCAGTGTTGGTAATATACGCGTATAAAATGTTTTATTAGTTATACGTATAATATCCCAAGTATAAAATGATTAAAACGTATATTAGTTTTGAAATTCACTCTAAAAAAATTTAAAATACTTCCTATTTCAGGTATTAAGCTAGGGTTTTAGTTTTTAATCTTGGTAAAAATATATTAGGTAGTTAAAAAGTATATATATGTTAAATAAGTTACAAAAAAAATCATTTTGTTCTTAATTTTCTGCTCTCATTTTTTCTTATCTATCTTAATAGAAAATAATAAAAAAATTACTGTAGGTACAGAATATAATACATAATATATTATATTATTACATTGATATAAAATAAAATTTAAATGTTGCCAAAATATTTAAAATTTTATAAATATCACAAGTATACTATAAATACGTCTACGACAAGATATTGATAATTATTAATAATAAATTAATAGTTCTACACTTGTCTATTTATAATGTATTTTTATTTTTTTATAGTTATTGTAAATTATAAGTATGTTTTTAGTTATAAGTGATTTTATTTTTATACGGTATAAAACTATATAATTATGTGATACTATACATTTTTTACGTTTTATACAAAAGTATAATACCTGTCTTATACTATACTGTATATTATGTTACAACCCTAGTAATTACATTACTGCTTTGTGCTTCGTTGCAAAATTTTAATCGATATAAGGATCATCTTATGTGTAAATTATATCAATACACCGAATAATTTCGTAGTGAATAAAATTAATAACCACTTATATCATTTGCTAGTACATCATTATTAGAATATTATATGATATAAGCATTCATAATATTTCTTTTGTAGATTTAAATGGTCATTAGTAGGCAGACATTGTGACACTAGATCTAAACTTGAGAAATATTTTAATGTAACTGCCGTACATAATTTCACAGACTTCTGTGACTTACTGAAATTTACTTAAATGCAATTAATCATCGATCATCTCAAAAGTATTTCAATATAGTGTAACATAGTGTAACTAAATTATTTAAATTCTACAAATTATGTGATTGTATTATTATTATTAGTATAATATACAATTATTTTATCATACACTTTTTACTGTTGTATTTTACATTATCAATTTAAACATTAATTACTCTTTTTAAAACCAGGTTATAATATTTTACAAGCATATAAGTAACAACATGTTTTAAATTTAAAAAAAGTTCTAAACAATGATTTATATGAGATAACATCAAAGAAAAAAATACACTGCCCATTATTTTGATTTATTTTACGCAATCGTTAAATATGACTTAAATACTACTGCCTGGTTTAGAACTATTGAATAATAGATTATTAAGACATACATTGTGTATGTTAGTAAGTATAATTATCTTTAGTTAATGCCCATGGTTGGTTGATGTGGGAATTTGCTTTAACTCTGGTATTAAGCTACTAACTGAGAGGACAACACAAACTATGTCAGGTAGTTAAGATCTTCCATACAGTTATTCTCCGAATATCTATAAAATATTATTGTTGATTATATTAAGTAAACTTACAGTAAAGTAAAATTTTTTTATTAATAGTTCAAAATCCAACTCATATTTTATTTATTTTCGGGATCTTATTAGGAGTGCATAACATTATTTATATGGTTTTCATTTTAGTGTTTAATCATTTACAATAAAGTTGTCATTTAGGCTATCAGATCCTTAGTATTAAAGAAGTTTGCTAACATACAATTTCTGTTTGCTTTGATTATTACTCAAAGGAAACATCATACACATAAAACTTATTGGTTTGCTTAGTAAATTTACTTTTATTATATAACTAAACAATAATCATAGCATACTGTGAAAGTATATTACAATAAAAACCGTTTATACAGATATTCAAGTGACCAGTAAAAATTGGTCATAATAACCGATAGACATTATAAACAAATTGTTGAAAAAAATTTGAAGTCATTTATACATAATATTATTTACATATATGTACATATTTATATAAACACTATTTTATACTATATATTATGTTCAAATGTTTTTTAAAATTAAATTTACTATGTTGTATTAAAAAAATCTGTGATCTTATTTTGTCCTTTTTTTGTGTAAAAATCGTACTTTATTTTATTTTATCTAAATCTAATTTATCAACATTTGTTTTTAAACTTATATTATTTAAAGCTATATAATTTGATACAATTTTGACAGTATTGAACACTGAAATAATATAATACTATATATAATTTATATAGAATAAAAAACTGTTTGGTTTTTGAATGCAGTTTTGGAACTTTACAAACATGAAAAAAATACAAGTCCATCACCAACAAAATACTTCTTATTAACTAATAGACTGTGTTAAGATCCACTGGAAAATCAATTTTCAATTTTCAGACAGCGCTGTGGATACAATAGAAATCCAACTTGCAAATCATTCAGGTGTGTTTTTGCAAGTATTTGTTCTTTTAGTGAACCCAGTGAAGCATGGTGGAATATTGTTTTTGGTATTTGACTGATTTTTAAAATTCTGTTCTCTAATATTTTTAAAAGTGTCCAATGCTTCATAAATAACTGTTAAGCCTTTTAAATTTTTTTCACTGAGTGGTTTTCTGTATGGATTTTTATCTTTTAAATGTTTGCTGTTAAGGACATCAAATAGATTGTTTAACTGTAGGAAAAAATTTGCTGTATCTTGTGCTGTGTAAGAAACTAATTCACCTGTTTCCATGACAGTTTTAACTGCTGCACTCACAGTATTGCTGAAAACTTGTAAAGCTAGTTTACAACTCATTTTCTGCTATGGATTCGGATTCAAATGCCGTTGATCAATTTTACACATTGCTCTTGTTGTTTTGCTACATGAGTCAATTTTATATGTTTCACGGAAATCGTTGAAACATATTTTTTTGTCTCCATCATTTGCTGTAATTGTGATATTTCCTGTAAGCAGATTATTTCTAATGCTTTTCATCAAATGAGGAATATCATACATAAAAAACTTTTTTTGCAGTTTATCATTGCAAACGGATTTTCAGGAGTTCCGCCAAGTAAGGAAAACATTTTACGGTTACTTGTTCCTTGATCACAAGTAATTATACTTAGCGAAAATCCAATTTCGTACAGTTTTTCTATGCTACTTCTTACAATGTTTGCCATTTGATCACCAGTGACTCCAGAAGTACTAAAAAAGTACCTAAGCAAAAGGTAGTTTCCATTTGTTGTAAAGTCCACGAATCATTACTACAAGAACAAGTTTTGCAGACTTTCCTGATCTACCTAAATGCCCTAAATCTTCATAACCTTCAATGAAATCTAATGATTTATTATACTCTAGTCACATTTTTATTGACATTTCATCAGTTAACACAACATTTTTTTTTTCTTGTTCAGTCAATACTTTTATCATTAATGTCAATTGAGAATTATATTCTATTACAAACCCTAGCAAATACATTAACGACTTAAGTCATCATTGTATGGTAGTCACACCTGGTAGAACTATCTTGTTTCTTCTCATAAACCTATATGTTGATGAGGATTTAAAATATATAGATGTAGCAACATTTTTCTTGGCTTGTGTCCATGGGTTTTTTTTTTGCTATGCAAAAGCTGCATAGTGACAAGAGCTTTTGAATTTTTTGAGCTAAACACAGAGTTATTAACCAAAGTACTAGAATCTAAATTTTTTTTGTTTTTTTTTGGAATATGCTTTTTGCTTAATCAGCCTTGATATTTTAAGACGTTTCTTCATCAATAATTTCTTTATTTCCTTGCATCTCTATATTTTTTTCATACGTTTTTTTTTTGAATAATTAATTTCAGTTCTTTTGGTGAAAAGTCTTGTATTAGTTTATCACCAAAAGGACTCTTTTGAAATAAATTGTGTTCTCCTAAAAATATTAGGAATTGATTACAATAAATAGTTAGCAGTTCATATACTTTTTCATGTTTTTTTTTTTTTTTTTTATAACACTTAAACAATAAATTTTAAATTATTGTAATCATGAATAATTAACTAAGCAATAATTATATAGGGGCCGGAGTACCTGGATTTTTTTTAACTTACGTTAAGGGGAGAAGAAATAATAAAAAAAACATTGTGAGTTATAATAATGGAGAATTTATTTAAATTGGTGCGGAGAAAGCTCGTTCGGGCGTAAAACTCCGACTTAATAATGAAAAAACTATAATACCATAAAATCAATATTTTAATGTAAAATACAAACAAAAATTAATTTAAAAACATATCTAGTTATTTTAAATGTTCAAAACTATCATAAAGTTTAAATCTAATCAGCTTTTTACATATTCTACATTACTAATGTGCTAGAATCATTTCCTAATAAAATAAAAATATAAAAATTATCTAATATGTAAAAACGAAAAATTGTATTCAGAAAATTTACTTTATTCCTCTCAGTAAACATTTAACTTAATTTTAATATTCTTACAATCTAATTTAAAGTTAAAACTATGAGTTATAATATAAAAAGTTACAACATTTATAGTTTAAATAAAAATTTAATCTTATAATCTTAAAAAAAATAGAATAAATCAATGATATGCATTACGGAATAAATTTTAATTACATTTTAAAATACAAGACAGTAAGACAGTATGTATTGATATGTAAAGTAAAATTAGGTTCATGTTATTACAGTTATAATAACATGAATAAATAGTTATTTACTCTGTATTTTAATACACTGTATATAATTATAATGTAAATAAAAAAAATACAATAACTCTTAAAATATGTTTTTAAAACTATTGCTTACTATTTAAAACCTCAATTGCTTTAATTTTTAATTATATAATATAATTTTACTATAGATTAATATTTCATAATTTTTATCACCTATCAAAGGGAATTAAAATAAAAAAATGGAGAATGAAAAATGTAAGCTGAAGGTGAATCCAAGACTCACAATAACCGAAGCTCGAGTAGTCCTCTCTAAAGAATTGGGATTGGGCAAAAAACAATCTCTAATACCATTTCCCAATATCGATTAACCAAGACTGTTTCATCACCTAATAAAACAAAAATTTTCAAAAATATTATGTCAAAAATTGATGACTTTGATAAAAGTGCTATTCGAAGGAAGATCCATCAGTTTTGGTTTAATCGTGGGATGCCTAACTTGGACAAAATACTGACAGTCATCAATGAAGATGAAAGTCTTCCAGATTTTTCCAGAACAACACTCTACAGACTGCTTATTTCTATGGACTTTGAGTATGGTAAACGAGGAAGAAATAGTGCATTAATAGAAAAAAATGAACTAAGAATCTGGCGCAGAAGATATTTGAAAGACATAAAACGTTATCGAGAGGAGGGCCGTCCTATATATTTTCTTGATGAGATATGGGTCAATGCTGGAGATGTTACTAGCAGAGTTTGGAAAGACAAATTGGTACAATCAAGCCAACAAGCGTTCTCCCAAGGTCTGTCAACTGGAGCAGTAAATCCCACTGGTAAAGGCAAACGTCTTATAGTGTGCCATATAGGATCTGTTGATGGATCTGTTCCTGGAGGTTTGCTGTGTTTTGAATCCAAAAAGAACTCTCAAGACTCTCGATGATGATGATGATGATGATTTGGCTACATCTCTGTAATAATAAATATTTAATAGTTTTTAAAAATGTACAAATTATGTATAGTTTATGACAAAAATTATTAAAATTTGCATTTAAAGTTTTGTATATAAAAAATTACTATGTTTTGTATATAAATAATTTGATTTGTTAAAAATAGTTGTACAATTAAATTAATTGTTAAACTATATCTTTATAAAAAAAATGTTATATATAAATTTAAGAATAATTTTTCTTTTTAATTTTTGTTTAAGTATTTTATTTTCATTTATTAGTAATTTATAATACATAATTATAATATAAAAATAAATTATTGAAAAGATTAAATAATAATAAAAAAAGATGAGATATAGATGAAATAATTTTAATTTGTTTACATGTACAATTAAACTGATAAATTGTGAAAACAAAAAATGAAATATTTTATAAATTACAAATAAATTGGTAAGCTTAATTAATCACATTGTATTCTAGCAATTGAAAACCAAGCAAAATTAATAATTAGAATTATAAAATATTGTCATTGCTCTCATTTTTTTAAAAAAATAATTATTAAATATGATTTCAATTAAGTAATAAAAATACAACACTAAAAAAATTCAAATTTACTATACTGTAAAATCTTAAATAATACTTTGTTATAGGTAGGACATATCAATGAAGTTGAACATGTAAATTAAATATCGCCAATGATTTTGGCCATTTAAAAAATAACTATTAATTTAAATAAATAAATTTTCATTGAAAAAAATTAAACATATTATAAATTGGCTCTGGTATTTGTAGTTATACTTTACTATATATATTTTTGTAGTTATTTTACTGTGCCTGCCATACTTTGGTTCTAAAATTTGTGAACTTTTGATTGCATAATACAATTTTCAGTTACCAGGTACCTAGTAATTTACTGAACCGTATTTTAAAGGGGAAAAGAGTTAATAAGTACTAAGTAGAATATATATATATTAATGCAATTAGTGAAATTAATAATTACCTTATATAATTATTTTCCATGTATCTGTTTTGCAGCATCTTGATATGGTTTTTCTTACAACCATAAATCATAAATTACCATGCTTAAATTTTATTTTATGAGGACGCTACGATAATGTTATGATTGAATAGTACTTCTAAGTGTTTTAATATAAGTTCAATAATTTAAACTTGAAAGAATAGAGTATGATAATTTTATTTTACACTTAGAAAAATCAGCAAAGTAATAACAAAGTAAATATGACTGTCGTAAGCGGAGTGTTTGTACTTGATGGCTGGATACGTCTGTCGTTGGTGGTGCAACGGTGCCTTTATATACTCTGTTTGGTGTTGTTTTCGCCACTTGGTTTCCCTTGGCCTTTGATCGTAAAATTCGACGAAATGTTTTTTCTTTTACAGTTGTTCATGGTCACAGGATGTGAATTGCACCGTTTATGACCTGCGCGTGGCTTACATCACAATTATGAATGCGATAGCTATTTATATAATTTATAAATGTGCATTTTTATCATCGTACGACTCGAGAATATGCATATCATTATTTGTTAGTAATTGCATCACAACCATATTACATATAATGGTGCATGTTACAGTATTTTAAAGGTTATAAAAATAGATTACAAATATATTAAGAGTTATTGGTACTTACATTAAATATAAAAACAAGTAACAAACCACTCTTGAGCGAAAAAAGCATATGCTTTTTATGTATTTAAAGTTAAATATTAAACTTTTAAGTCATGACTAATTGTAAATCGTAATCGAAAGACGAAAACAAATTGATAATAGATAACTGTGCACGTGTAAACGACTATTGTGTATCGCATTTAATTACGGTGTATACATCGTCGGCAATGATCGGAAATAGACTTCGTAAAGTTCACTGTGTAAAATAAAGCCAGGTGGAAGGGGAAAAATCGGGTACGCGTTGTGTCAGCCGTCATTCGACATGCGCAGAAACCGTGTCTTCTCTTTTGGTACGGACTATAGAAGACTATGGTAATGAAATAGAAAATAAAATAAATAGCTCTGAAAAAGCCAACCATGGGTTGGTTTTAATGTGGCAAAGTTTAGCTGATAATTTTACCCCACTCATAGCTGTTTTTGCCTCAAAAGGTCCAATAAAAGGTATTAATAAATTATTAGTTACTTTAATAATAGAAATTCAAAATAATAATATATTTCATTATTAGTTGTTTAATAATTTTTGGTGTTAGGTGTAAATCTTGCAAAAATTGTTATTAAAGCTATAATATTGCTGGAAAATGCAGGAGCAAAAGTCGTTGGCTTGACTAGTGACGGGACAACTACTAACCGTACTTTATGGAAAGAACTGGGAATAAGTGTTAAAAAAGAAGATTTCAAAAACTATTTTGAAAATCTTTTTGATTTCAATAGAAATTTGTTTTTTCTGATGCGTCATTTAATGAAAACTGTTCGCAACCGTTTATACCAGAAAAAACAACTGAAGGTACATATTATTTAGTTATAGTCGAGCATTATATTTATATTTTCATTTATATTATAGATACATCCATCTAAATCTTTCATAAAGTGGAGTCATTATTAGACAGTTTATAAAATTCACTGACCAAAGTTTGCTCAAAATTAACCAAGCAACATTTTGATTTAAATAGTTTTTCCAAAATGAAAGTTAAATATGCTGTGCAGGTAACTAATGAATATAATATAATGAAAATAAATAAGGGTAGTTTTTTATTAATTCTAAATAAAATAAAATTGTTTTTTAGTGAAAAAAAAAACTATTATTGTTTTACTCAAATTATTATTTATTTTAGCTGTTCAGTGCATCTATGGCAGTAGGTATTTAATTAAACAAAACTAAAAATTATGTAGAACTAGAAAATTCTGACGAGACAGTCAAACTTACATTGATGATGAACAATTTATTTAATTTGTTAAACCGACGATTTCCTGCAGAAGGAATTAGAAAGAATAGTGTTGTTTTAGAGGTTTCTTCTATGTTATGTGTCTGTGTTTTGGTGTTGTATGCTTAGAATAATGATATATAACATTTAACCCTGTTGAATTTTTATTTATAACATTTAACATTTAAAATCTATAATTTTATTTTGATAGAATATGCTTATTATTTCAATGTTTGTGTCTCCAGTCATCTATTATATATGCAAAAATATTTTAATTTACTTTTAATTTTTAGATTTTAAAACAAGGTTTATCATGGTTAACCGAATGGGAATCTAATGTAGAAAACAAATTGATAGATGAAAATGAATTTTTGACTAGAGCTACAGCTGATGGATTAAAGATAACTTTGAAATCTACAATTGATTTAACAAAATATTTATTAAAAAACTGTGGTTTTGATTAAGTTTTGACTGGCAAATTAAATCAGGATAATTTGGAAGTAAAATAATTTTATTTAAAAAAAATATTTATCAAACATAATTAATTATTATATATTTTGTGGTATATTCAGAATTTTTTTGGCATTATAAGGTAAATTTGTGGTCCAAATGATCATCCCACCTGTCCAACATTCCTGCAGTTATACAGAATGTTTTCTGTACACTCTCTTATAAAACCACCAAAATCTGGCAACTGCACTATACTTGAAGGTACTAACTCTAACTAAAATATATTACTAAATTATTTAATTCAATTTTTCTTATTAGAAACGAATGATCATATTAAAGTAACAGATTTAAAAAACATAATAATGCGAATGGGACAATTCACGTATATAAAAAATCAAATGTCTAAAAAACCAAATAAGACTAAAAAGAAATTGTCTAAATTAGTAATTATCTAATTAATAGTAGGTAAAAAAAGATAATTTTCAATTAAACTATGTAAGTATGTAGCTGTATGTTATATAGGTACTAATATTATTAAATTTATAAGTATTCTGTGCTTTAATCTTGTACACATTCAACTCTTTTTTATATGAAATATAAATTCAAAAACTAGAGGTTAATCAAAAATACTTGCAAATTATTATTGTTAAATGGTATATTTATTTATAAGAATATTGTTTATTATTATTATACATCATAAACATATTTTTATCTATGATTATTATTGCCTGCGGTATTATCACAGACATACGATTTTTTGCACAAATTCACCACTTGGATCGCTATACTTCAGTTCTGTGGTTAAAAGAAATTACGGGTAACACCAAATTATAGCTCGTTGGGTAACCATCTTATCTTTAAGGGCATTGCAAACGGATCATTTTTAAGGGGTTCGGTATAGGTAATTATTTTAGTGCGTGCGTGCGAACTGTACATGTGTGTGCGTAGTAAATGATCATTAGTGTTAGTGCGGTTTATTGCCTGTACCGCTTTCCTCTCAATCAATACCATTTCCTATCATTATGGCAATGTGTTATTTATAAATAAAATAATTTTAAAATAATATGTAATAAAATGTTTAAACAGATAAACATTATTATCTGTATTCTGTAATCGCGTTGGCCCATTATTATTTCTTATGTGTATAGAAAATAATAATACAATATTATATCTGATTATTTTTACATAGACATAAAAATAATATTATATACCTAGGTAATAGCTGGAGCTAGATTGGCGAATAATTTATAACAAGTAAAAAGACATATTTATTAGGAAAGAAAATTACATTTTATTTAATTGCGGATTTATTAATTCTGGCAACATATTATTTTTGAAAAACTGTGACAACTGCATTTCCATTTTGTTTTTCCAGAATATATCGTCCCATTCTATTTTGTCAACGCAAATGCCTACAATAACACAGAAAATATTATAATAAATACAATTATACTTAGGTAATTACAAAATATTAATATAAAATAAAATAAATTATTAACCTTTTGGTGTCCACACAATGAAGTAACAAAATTGTCTCCTAGTTATGTGAAGCTGACCTTGAACTTGGTAGTAGTATGAGTGTGTTTTTTTTTAAGACAAGATTATCTTTTTGCATATCCATATACTTTAATTTTGTTTATTTGTGCGCATCATGGGGTGTAAAATCTTTTATTGAAAAGGGACATTTGATTTCAATAATTGCATTTTCTCCAACTAATCCATCTGGTGAAGCCGCTAAAAATGTAAGATCGACGTCTACAAATAGTCCAGCTGGTTAATTATTAATAACTAATAAGTCGCATTGTATATAAAATACACGTAGATATGCATCATAAAATGTAATAATATATAGTAGATCATAAATTCATAACATTTATTTACGAACAATTGAGTGCTATGTTCACCATCTTCATTTGAATGTTGATCCAGTGAATCATTATTTTCCTATGAAATGATATAAAAATATGATAAATACGAAAAAACTTCAGAAACCTAGCAAAATTGGTTTTCTGGATTTAACTCAATTTCATAATTAAAACCAAATATGACTTACTTTGTTTTTTATGCAATTATTTTGCCAATTTCGTAAAGATGAAATATTACCTCGGTGTTTTTTTACGCGAGATAATCTTATCTTTTTGTTACTTTTAAAATTATTATCCATATTTGAAATAATAATACCAAATAATAACTACAATAGAATACAAGCTACTAAGTCACATTGAGTAAATTTTATGAAATAAAATTCCAAACAATATAAAAGCAGTATAAAATGAATTTATCATTTCGACTGCCGCAACGAAGAAAGTCGTAACTCAATTTTCAACAGTTTGGAGTTAATAACAACAACGAATAGTCATTTTGTTTTCTCTAAACCAACTAAAACAATTATAATTAAATTTGACCAAAGAGAATAGAAAATTTGAAAACTAAAATTTTTCCTATTTTAAATGAAATCAACGAAAAAGATCGTAACTTGAGTTACAACCACAATGATCCGAGAATAACGTTGTAGTCCAGAATTTTTTTTTTTTTTTGATAACAGTTATGGCGCCAAAAAAAATGTTATCAGTGATAGTTTAAAGCAGTAATTGTAAAATTATTTTATTGTTTATTTGTTCTTTATTTTATTGCTCAACATAGATGATACTAATTATTATTATAAATTATAAATTAAATATTTGTGTCAATAGCGGATAGTTTAATGTTATTTTAATTTCTAAATTATTTGTGCAGCATAAATCTACATGTTATAAAACAACAGTAATTTATTTTTACTACCTATTTTCGTACAAAAATTGTTTATAATTATATAATATTGTATAATATATAGGTAGGTATTAAATATTTTCCGATTAATAAAAATGTTTAAATCGCTAAATTTAAAAATGTATTGGACTTTATATTATTGTTTTGAAACGGCGAATAGATTCGTAACTCGAGTTACAACATTTCGTTTGCGTCGAAAAAAGTCGTAACTGAATTCATTTAAGGAAAATCGTCTATAATTTAACTATATTTTATGACATTTTAAAAATGTTGTGTTGTTTTCCCGTAGTCCCGTTTTAGTTATAGAATTAAAATTTCAAATTTTCATTGAAATACATCAACATTTGGAATAAGAAATCAAAATTGAAATTGGTAATTGGCTTTCCTGAAAAGTAGTAAAAATTGAGTTACGACTTTCTTCGCTGCGGCAGTCGATTTGTGCATAGTACATTAGTACAATGATACATACTAAATATACACCATGACTACGAACATTTCCCGTGGAAGGGTAAATTGCTTTTATAATACGTTTATTTGGGGTACGATATAAAATTGGATAACACTAATTGATCTTCCGCACGCGCATGCACATGTCACCAATACCGCGTCGCGCGCGTAAACAATCCAGAACGTATGTTTTATTTTGCTAAAAGTATGTACTTTTTGTCAATCCTACAGATCAACCTAGTTATACGATAAGATTTTTAAAAAATGATTTGAATTCGGTATTTCGTCTACATGAGATGGATCGGACCACATTTCAAGTTTTTTAATTTTAACTTGGAACAAATCAACAATTAAAATTTCGTAAATATTTAAATATTCAAACCAAATTATTTGATTTTAGGGATCAAAATTTGAAAAATTGGTTCGATCGATCTAAAGTACACATTATAAAGAATTTAAAACAGTTTTTAAAAATCTTATCGCATTATTCAATCGATCGGTATGATTGACAAATGATAAGTATGTTTTGGTTGAAATAATCGACCGTTTGCAATCCCCTTAATCGTGATAATATCTAATGCGTTGTCTTCATTGCCCAAATCATCTACATGAATATCTTCGCATTCTGTTAAATGTTGCTCATCTGTAATCATAAAATAATTTTTTTTTTACTAAAATTAAAAAAATTAAAATCTGATTAAATATAAAATGCTATTCATAAGCCATTTGAGTTCAATCTATTTGGAACAGCGTATGCCATACTGCCGTTCTATACGACTATTCAATGTTTAATTTAATATATTACATAGTATAAAAAATACGATTAGAAACTAGTATGTTTTTCAGATTCAACAAACAGTAGTTACAAATAACAAAATAGGTAGGTCCTATAGGGCAGGGGTGGCCAACCGATCGATCGCGACACCCTTTCGCATTCTCTTAAATTTTTGAACAATTTGTGTATCTTTGTATATCCCACGAATATAAAAATTAGATCTAGAAAAAGACAATAAATAACTATGAAAAACAAGATTATACACTGATATCTATTAACTATCGTATTATAGGATGGATAGACCGCATTACTATCTATTAATGGCCTTTATCGCGTTCGTAACAACTGATAAATCGAACCAGTCTGCAATGACAGTTACAATAAATATAATAAATATATACATATATACATAGTATAAATTAATTTATAAAGTAATAAAATAAGTGTAACACGCAGGGGCGTATTTAGGGTTGTAAAACAGGGGGGGCTAAATCCCTATGAAAATTACAAACAAAATTCTTACTTTTAGTTATTACCTATATTTGTTTTATATTATTATTTGTTTATTTATAATTAAAGTAACATTATTTAATTAAGTCCTTTTTGTTTATTCCATTAAACATAATTCATTAATAAAGACAAATTTGAATACAACATAGCAATTTACAATGAATATATAAATGTTATTATATTATCTTATAAAACAATTTCTCAAATAGATATATGTACAATAGTAATATGTTGTCATTAGATTTAAAATGTAGTCATAGTAGTCATACAAATTACATTACATACCTAATATTACAATTTTAATTTTCTTGGCTTTTTGGCAAACTCATTGAGAATTTTTTCTTTGTTTAAGTTCTTCAGTAAATCTTTTTCAATGTTTAGTATTGCCAAATTATCAAAACGATTTTGTTCCATTCTAGACCTCAACCAGGTTTTTATTCTACTCATAGCAGAAAAGGAACGCTCACAAGTAGCTGTAGTAACTGGTAATATTAATGCTACTTTTAACATTTTTCTTAAATTTGGTAGTACTGATTCATTAGCAATATTTATTAGTTCATCAAAATCCCATTCTTCTTTTGACATGCAATTTTTTGCTACCATAATTTCTGCTTTTAGTAGATTAGGATCAATTTTAAGTAACTTCTGATAGTGATTAATAAAAGGATCAGAGTCAATATAGAGTCAGAAAATTCTGTCAATGCATCCCACAAAGATTGAAATGATTGTTCGTTTCGTTTGTCCTCTAATGTTTTAGTAACACTTTTTATGATATCCAAAGCCTTACCCAAAGTCATAGATTTACTTTGGAGATTATTGCTCAAAATGTTTATATACTTCAGTACTCCATGAAAAATGAAAAGGTTAACAACAAAATGGCCCTTTTTTAGGTTATTTAAGATCCCACTAGCCTCAACATAGTTAAAATCATTATTTTCTTCAACTTCAGTATCTAAAACTTCTAAAATAGAACCATAATATTGTTTTACCATCACAATTTTCAAAACGACATGCCCACCTTGTATCACTTATCTGCATAATTTCTCTTGGTTTAATGCCTAATTGTTTTTGTATATTTATTAGTTTGTTATGAGAAGATGGTTTAGAAAAATGAATATACAAGAACTCTAGTGTATTAAAAAATAAAACTGAGCTTTTTACATGTTTACACATTCCTACTATAACTAAATTTATTTTATGTGCAACACAATGGAAAAAAATTGCTTCTGGATGAAATTCTCTAATTTTTTTTTGAACTCCATTTATATGGCCTGCCATTACACTAGCGCCATCGTACGATTGACCTATCATAGACACTTGATCAATATTTAGAGTTTTTAAACTTTCAATATGGTATTTGAAATACCAGTTGCAGATCTTGATGTAGAGCAAAAGACAAAAACCGTTCTTGAACCACCATTTGTTTTGTGTATCGTACACAGATAGTAAGTTGTTCTTCTTTAAATGACCTGGCTTTATCGCACATTAAAGCATACATTCCACATTCAGTTACTTCTTGTACTATTTGTGACCTCACCAAGCCAGCTGTTATACTTATTAAATCATTTTGAATTAAAGGACATATGTAATTAAAATATAATGTTTCCATTTTACTAGCAAATGATGGATTATAAGTTGCTAACATACAGCATATTTCTTTGAAATTACCTTGATTAAGTGATTCTTTGTTTTCAGTATGACCTCTGAAGCTTGAGCCCTAATGTGCTAAAAATAAAACTGCATCAATTATCATAAGCATGTATTTTCGATTCTTTTCTTAAAATTTACAGAATATAAATACATATTTTGGTATAACTAAAATTGATTGGGGGGGCTATTCTGGCAACTTGGGGGGGCTAAGCCCCCCTAGCCCCCCATTAAATACGCCCCTGGTAACACGCCTGTATATATAATATATTTTTTGTTTATTGACAACTTTTTTTTTTTTTTTTGGTCGATCGCAGGTCTATCAAAGTTGGCCACCCCTGCTATAGGGCTATAGAAGTATAAAACCTATACCATTTGAATTGGTTATTTATGAAAGGTCAGATGTCACAATTTTTTGGAAAATACTTTTTTAATAAATATTCCGAGGAAATAAACGTAAAGTTTAATTTTTAAAAGAGTCAACTATTTATCCCATTCATAAATAAGTAGGTAAGCATTTTTCCAATTAAACCGTTTTGATAATAATAGCTGTTAATAGTACTTGAACATTTAAAATATTTTTTATTATGCAAATTTGTATGAGAAAAACAGGGATTTTTAATTTCCTGAAAGTTTCACTTTTTGGACTTGGGGGGGGGCTTTCATAAATAACCGATTCATTTATAGTTATAAAAACTTAATTGTAAATAACTAACATCTAATATTTGTCGGTAGGTACCTAGGTAAAAATAATAGGAAGGCAGTTTAAAATTTAAATTCTACAAATAAGATAATAATATTAGTATAATAAATTAATATTTAAGTAGTATAGTACTTAAATATTAATATTAATTGTGAACATTATGGTTTTCTAAAGTTTTATTTATTTTGATTTAATTATGGCTGACGACGAAGCATGTTTATGTGGTAAAAAAAGAATTAACATAAGTCCGACGAATTGGAAAAGGCTTTTTAATGCGTGCAAAACGATAAAAAAAAAAATCATCTTCAAAATATCTAAATACTTATTTTAAAAGATTTTTAAAGACTTCTAGTTCTACTGAGTCTGATGCTAAAAAAATGAAAAAAAATGGTAAGTAGTATAGTACTTACCATTTTTTTTCATTTTTTTAGCATCAGACTCAGTAGAACTAGAAGTCTTTAAAAATCTTTTAAAATAAGTATTTAGATATTTTGAAGATGATTTTTTTTTTTATCGTTTTGCACGCATTAAAAAGCCTTTTCCAATTCGTCGGACTTATGTTAATTCTTTTTTTACCACATAAACATGCTTCGTCGTCAGCCATAATTAAATCAAAATAAATAAAACTTTAGAAAACCATAATGTTCACAAGTCACAATGCTTCAAAATTAAAATTGATGTGTTATGACTTTCAGACTTTATGAGAATGAGAAAATGTCGTAGTTGCACACTCGCATCTTGCACTGGAATATTGGATATACAGTAGTACGGACTACGAGCAGAGTATTATCATTGAATATTGATTAAAAATATTTACAGTATTTAATAAACTACGATGACACGCTCATGCCGTTTTCTATTAATAATTTACCAATAACAATTATGCGGGTATAAACAATAAAGGTGGGATTACACGGCGCGTTGCGCGTCGCGTGGAGCGTGGAGTGGTATAGCGTGATACAGTTGACGCGTCTGATCGGTATTGGGCGGCAAGGTTTGTATGAGCGCCGCGCGGCGCGTGGCTTCCTGACAATTGTCGGTCTTAGTGTCACGCGCCAAAGGAAAATTGGCGCAGCGCGTCGGTATTAATTGTTATCAATTAAATGTACCTATCACAATGGATAAGAATTGATGATTCCAGAACGAGACGCGCCTAGGAGAAACTTGTTGAACCATGACGTTCCGTCTGATCACATAGGCGCGCCAAGTTGTCGTGCGGAACTTTACGCGGGTTGTTGCGCGGTATATACACACTCCACACTCCACGCGACGCGCAACGCGCCGTGTGATCCCACCTTAAGAAATCGAGATCGTTGAGCACATTTATAGATACGAACCAGCTTATCTGTGTTTTCCTAATAATAATAATCATAATGCATTGTAACCGACCGACAACAACCATCTGAGTCGGATAGACCGATATTTTTGGCGTACTGATTTACTTGTATATTAACAGGTTTTATGCTGTTGAGTGAGTGTAGCACACTAGCACGTATGTCTTACACAAGTAAGACACATATTCGTATACGTATTAATATTTTCTATCATAAACCTAGTCACCAAGGTGGCTAGGTATTTTGTAGCAAGGGGACCACCCACCCACCAATAATTTTGAAGGAGCAATTGCTCCAAAATAATACCTTCGCCACGCCACTGGCGTGCACTCGCGCTTCCTCGCCTAACCTAAATTCTTGTCGAGTCTCGCCGAGACTGTCTCGGCGAATGTTTACTGCTGGCATTATACACTGTACGTCAATAAGTACTAGATGTATATTATAACATTTACCTATATCCCCTACCTATTTCCTATATTTTATTTGGTTGTAAGAAATAAAAAATACTCATTGAAAAAAAATTTTATTTATTTTTTACACGAGTATTATACATAAAGGGGCCCACACACGATCAGTGTAGTTTATTTGTGAAATTAACTGAGTTAAAAATTGTACCGTTATCTGTACTGAAGGTATGTAGGATACATCAGTTTTTCCATCAGTTATGATCACAGTTCTCTCAGTTTTTTCGTGCAGTATAGTCAAAGTCTACTGGTCTACTGTATATGTATGCAGATGACAATAGGTGACCAGA
>JASXSY010000869.1:0-107974 GCA_034509805.1 Sipha maydis | reverse complement strand
TATCTGTACGACTTAGTGGTCTAGAAATAAATAAATACAATTTCGATTCCATCCCTCCTATGCGCTCGTATTTAAAACGTCTAGAAAGTTTGGATATCTCGTACTCGTCGTGAACAGGTGGTAGGACGTGGAGTGGCGTACATGCGGTCGAATTAAACATAGATTAAAGATTGATTAATTTTGTTCAGCGTATAATATAACGAGCGCACTCCGTTTAATTCGATCGGTATTACAATGTTATCTTTAACCCGTTGCACGTTCCCTCGTATACAAGTGAGTTACCCATTACAAGTCCGCAATAATTACCAAACTTTCTAGACGTAATCGCAATGTTTCACGTTGCTATCGCTGTCCAGTAAGGGACTCGGCTTCGTCCGTCGACAATAAAAATGTACGTTTTTGTACAAAAACATGCCTAAATACGAGTAAATTAGGTTGTTCCAAAATATTGATCCATCAGAAATCGAATGTTAGGGGGAGAAATCCTGCTTGTTCCTAACACTTATTGCGATATGATATGGCCGTAATTTACTTGCTTACAATGCTTTTAGGGATGATTTTTTTTTTTTTTTATTGAGTATTTACAATCTATACAAAATATTAGCACAGTAAGCAAATGCGAGGAATCATATTTTTTTTTTTTAATTTGAATCACATGAGAACGAAAGTCATCCAATGACAGAACCCAATGTATTTTGGAATGAATTTTAGCGTAGAAAAATTATTAAAATAATAAAAACGTTGAAATTTTTTAAATAACATTTTAACTGACAAATTCATTTAAATTGTATTCGGTTTTGTATGCAAAGCAGTGGTAGTGATTATTTGATGTAAGTTTATATTTAAAAGCCAGTCAAAACTGAGATTTAGTATGCACTATTCGGATCGAAAGAAAACTTTGGATTGGTCCAGTTAAATTGTCCATTAGCAAATTTAAATTTATACAACAAAGGTGGCGAACTTATGGCACGTGTTATTAGCACGTTGGCTAAATTGCAATGGCACACCATGTATTAAAATATAATTTAATATTTATCTTAAAAAAAATAATTAACTATTGATATACCAATATATATAGAGATATATACTTTAAATTTTAAGTGTTTTTTTTTTTTTTTTGCTTTTGTTAGGCCTTCGACATTTAGTTGTATAATTCTTGTATTTCTCTTAGAGTCCTTATCGTCCAAGCTTCCGTTGCTGTCATATTCTTCTGCTGTTTTGTCATTGTTAATTTGGGTTTTGTTATTACATTTATTTATTTTTTTGTTTTTTGGATTTTATGGATTTTTTTGTGTTTTTTATTTTTATATTGTGGGTAGCCCTTAAAAGGGCTGTTTTTGCCGATATGGCCAGGAAGTCCTGAGACGTTTGGCCGTCATGCTGTTGCTGTTTCGTTTCATGTTTCCATTATAAGATTCGCAGTGTTATAACTTTGAACATATGAATTGGTAAGCACTACTTACAGGGGAGACCTCGAGAAGGTACAGCAACACCTCCCCCAATTTTAAGTGTGAGCTATTTGGATAATCAATAGCTAATATTGTAATATGCTTACAAATAGATGTAGATCTAATAAAATGTGTAATATAATAATATAATAATATTAATAGTATACAAATTTAATAAAATCGATTTGGACAGAATCTTGGTTTGATGATACAAAAATTGTACTTAGACTACACTGACGATATTAACTCATCAGCTTCATTGCTATTGAACGAAGATAACTAAAAAATTTAGCTGAAGTGATTTCAAAATTTGATGTCTTTATTTTCAAAATGTTACGAGGAAATATTAAATGCATTAAAAATTATGGTATTTGGTATTTGGTACGGGCAATTTGTTCAAATGACTCGACCAACAGGTTGAAGTCGGAATCTACACGTGTCAAGTGGTCGGTAGTTCTCAAAATAGTTGCAAATAAATTACGATTGATCACCTTATTAAATACACGAATTTCGGTTTTTACATATTTATAATAATTTTGAATATTTTAAATCCGACACTCGTAGAGTGGGAAAAAAATAAATAATCGTCTATCCGCGCTGTTTACATAATAGGCGTCGACCGCAAGTCATCCAACACTTGTTCGGAATGTTTTTACCGTTTCCGTACAGTAAGTATATTGGTATTTCCTGACAAAGTTCGCGTGAATACAAATTATGTTTTTTAACTCTTGATGTGAACGAGAAGGGAGGGGAAAAATTTGAAATATTCAAGTCGTTCGATGTACGAGCCGTAGTAGTGGCGTGCGAGTGCATTTTCTTTACGGCGTGCAAACGGAATATTATAATAATAAACACGTGTGCGTACGAGTGCGAAAGTGCAATAATAATATAATAGCACTGCGTTGTATATAAAACCGTGACTTTCGTACCGTAAAATTAGCCATTTTTCGATCGGGTTCAGTGGTTTATTTTTTATTTTTTATTTTTCTTTCCCTCTCGCATTTTACGATTCGTCTGCAGACGGAAAACACATAAACATGACGGTAATACGCTCGCAACAATAACGAAAAAGTAACGATAACATAAAAAACACTTCGTGTATGCGCGAAAAAAATCATCGCAACAGGATATCGCGGCGCTACATCTGTGTCGCGGGACTCAGCTCCGGATCGGAAATGTACGGAGTAAATTCAACCATATCACAATACTGTTATGATCCGTACACGACGACTGTAATAAGCCGTACAGTAATACGATAGTTCGTCGCCTCTCCATGCAGCTTTTTCGAAAATGCAAATAAAAAAAAATCCAGCACAACGCATTGCTGTGCGAACAATACGCAGCAGCACGTGCGATGCGTGATATTTCACGGGCAAAGTTAATATCGTAACAACAGCGTAATGCATAGCTGTTTATGTATGGCCACTGTATTATCTCATTTTACGTGTAACACGTGTAGGACGTACACGTATTGTGTTGTACACGGAATAGATCTCGCATGTTTACGGCTGCGTACAATGTATGACAACTGCAAACATTGTTGCACAGGTATAAGCTGATATGTTACCGGATGAAACAGTGAACAATAGCCTCTCACCGATTGCGCGATGACGACGTAGAGCAAGGTTTCGATCGAGATTCACGCCGTTATCATCGATATAATTATTTCGTGGTTTAAAATGTATTTAAAAAAAAAAAAAATAAACATTTTACACCGGTGTACGCTCGCGATTTACGGAAATAAAAATTACACAATGTCAGTGCCGTAGTTGTCATTAGAAAAAAGTAGGGCAGTGCCCCGGGGTATCAGGGCACAGAGGGCCTTGCAATTCTTGGACAATTCTGAGACTGTACTTCCTTAAAAAAATCGAAAATATTGATGTATTTAAATCTTCACGTGATAGTTCTAGTTACTATCAGTATTAAAGTATTAATAATTCACGCAATATGCAATACGGTGTTTTATTATATGAAATTGGATTCACATTTATTTTATACATTTATTATTTGTTCATTATTTTTATCTATCGTTGCATAGTAAGTATTCAAATTTTTTAAAAAAAATACGACGTGTATATTTTAATTTTTATACAAAGGTAATAATGGTTAAGGGGCTTTAGTAAATTTACTGTGCCGGAGCACAGTATACAGTATAGCACAGTACTCTTATCTAGTCACGCTACTGTACTATATCAATGAAAATCATGAGTTACAGCGTCGAAATGTTCAAAATGATTAATTCTATTGAATAATTATATTAGATTTTTTCGAAAACAATTAAACAAAAAGGTTAATAATTAAAAATTGTAATTCAGTAAAAATATAAATATTTTTGGCATTTGTGACCGTTGTTTGTACGCGAAAAAAATCACTTTTTACTATCTTTATCATTTCAGAATACGGCATTTCAAGGAACTGCCATACATTGTCATCCTCCGTCGACTGAAATATTACGATATTGCACAGAGCGTAAAATATAAGAGAGAACGCGCAAAACTACTAAAAACTACATTATTTCCACGGTTGAAAACCAGCATCGTCTGAAAATCCGTGTGGTTATACGCATGGAGATGACACAGGATCTAGTGTAGCCAGACTACAGACAAGCATACCTATGGGAGTCCCTAATCGTAATCCGTCATAGGCTGTATAATATATGTGTATTGTAATTAGTTGTCTTTAGTTTTTTTAAAATTATTTTATTTTGAATTGTTTTTTCCATAAAACGGTTAGTAATTGAATAATAAATGTATAACCGGGTCTTTTAATAAACTACATAATTTGCTTATAAATCCGACCGAAAACCACATGTATTACGTGTTCTTACTCGTTCCATTTCTTACGGACAGATTCATTCTCTCCGTAGATTTGTACATGAATTAAATAGATCCAATTCTTCTCTCGAAAATATTTATTTCCAAGGCTGAACCATTTCAATTTTAACTGATCGTTTCTCCACTGAATTTTATCGATCTATGTTTTTTACATCTTGTCATGAAAGCTGCCTGCATTTAGACGTCAATAATAATAGATCACTAAAATAAATATATATCATACCTTACAATATTGTAATGTCCCGGCGGCGTTAGTGTAGTGTATATCGGATAAAAACGTTGTAATTATTATGTAAAATGAAAACTCGTAGGGTAATACAAACAGAGGACTTTCGTGCAGAAAACATGTATACTTGGTAGCGCAATATGCAGTATTATGTAACATCGCACGTAAAATACAATGTACGTTAAATCGTATGTATACATTATGATAGCGAAGTAACGCAGTTAATAAATTTCGAATAAATGTTTTTTTTTTTTTTTACATATTATTACGGTCGTTTAGAGAACACGGGGAGGTATGCGTTTTACGATAACCTGTAAAACGTTCAATCGTTTTTATGTCACAAACACCACTGGCGGTGAAACTTTATAATAATAATAACAACCATATAATTTGTTGGTCGTTACACGGTGGCGAAAATATAACTTTACGTGCTGTCACGGCGAGTTGGAAGCCCGAATATAACGGTGTCTCGTAGCCGGAACGAAATCGTCGGTCGAACGCAATAATAATAATATTATAATTTTCAACGCGTGCACCACGTGCTATCATCAGGGCCGTTTACGCATAGAATATAACTTTACGATAGTGTTTCGATTTACAGATATTAATTATAATTATCGTTTATGATTTATGATATTTTATTGCTGCGAAATGATTCACATTGTTATGTACTGATGCGGTAACGATACTTACACACGCATACTATACATCGTGTATTATATTATATGATGTACGACTGTTGATTTAACGGTACACGGATAGGAAGTCCTTTTTTATTTTTTTATAGAAAAAATATTATTTTAATTTTTTTAACAGTCAGTATTAACATGTTGTACAATTAGTAATTTTTATGATTTTTGAATGCCAGGAAGGATAAGTCGCTCCGTAGGAACATCCCGTGTAAAGTGGCAGGCCATCCTAATGTCAACGTATTGATAGCGAACACAAGGATGCAGTCCCTGGACGTCGCTGTGATCGTTTGCATTTCACTTGATACGATGAATAAAAAACCATTGAAACAATACATGTTCTTTTAACTTTACTGCTGTGAACATGTTTTTTATCAAACTAACTCTGCAAACAATTACACCGGCGTCTAACGGTTGCGTTCACGTAGCCGCTGCCAATTTCAACAATAATATAAAATGGCGAACATGTGCGTTATAAAGTCATTGGCTTTACGCTGTACCATATTATCTGATCGCATGGTCAGTTATTGTTATCATTACTTCATTCAAATGTTTGGGTAACCATACACTTGTGTTTGTATGTGTGTACGTTTTTGAACATATAGATTTATACTTCTACGATAATCATTATATTAGTATTTATATATATGTTATGCCGAATTCGTAATATTGCTGATTTCACGAAACGCGTCTAACTCATGAAATCTGGACCGCATTGTCGAATTCACGTATTCAACTTGAGCGTTATTAATTTCATGAATTCATCAATTTCACAGAGTTGACGTAACATGTATACAGACTACGGAGTGCATCTGCTGTTTATAGAACAAAGTTCGAAATAACTAACTTACGTTTTCATTGATATGTACAGTTCAGCTTTAAGAATGGACGTTTTATTTAATTTTAAACATCGATAGAATCATATCAAACAGTAATGGATCGGGTTGAAAAAAACCACAATTAACGGAAATGGAATGAGCTCCTTGAGCACGCATTCTGCATAAAAATGTACGTTACTTATATATTTGTACGTAACCAAAAAAATATAAAAAAAACGGATGATACTGAATAAAGTTTAAAACGTGAACAGACTTTATTATGCCATGATCTTGGAACATAATACATCTTACTAAAATTTTTTTTTTTCGAGTCGTCTTTTTGTCTTTATTTTAGTTATAAATAAAATATATGTATATTACAATACTACCCATTATTGATATTATTTCCAAACAATCGGTAGATACTTCGGAATTTTTCTATTTGGTTTTTCTTTTTTTCAGTGTCGTTGAGATATCGACTTGTATATTATAGTCGTCTTAATTATACAAGGCAGGTCATGAACATCATATTTTTATCGATATGTTATAAAAGCTTATATCAGGCGTGTCTAAACCGCAGTCCCATGACTGAATCTGGTCCGTGACCATTTTATAAAATTAAAAATGTCTATAGGTATTAACAAAAATGAAATAAAAATTATGATTTAAAAAATATAAGCTTTTAAGAATTACAGATCAAAGTATGAAATTTTTAATTGCATTAAAAAATTAATTTAAAAAAAATTGAGTATTTATTACATTTTAGAATATTAAATAGAAATAAAAAAAGTATAAAATTTAAGCTTGTTTAACCAATCTTTCAATGTTTGAAGTAAAATGTGTAACGCCAATTCTTACTAACGAGAGAAAAGTGTTCATCAGTCACATGAGATCATTCTGAAAATGTTTTGTATTTTATGCGGAAATAAAAGTAAAACCAAATAATGTAAATATATACATTGATAATTATTTTATTTTTGTAAAGTTATCAGGTAATTTTCACACGTAGTTTTGAATGACGAAAGCAAACGTGCGACTAATGTGGAAATATTCAGTAGGTACTTCAAACACACACGATAAAAGTCATAAATTTGATTAGTAATCGAAGATAATATTATATAATATAATTTATTGTATATTGTATATTTTATCAAAATAAACCGGTATGTACGGTCCACAGTATAAATATAAATCTCGAATACGGCATGTTGAAAACGGTTGGACCCGGTTGGTTTATACTATCGAACCAGAATAATAAATACTTGTTTAATGCAATAGATATAAGTCATCGTATTGGAATCCAATAGAATACTGAAACGGAAATCGTCAAACTGACACTTCTATCCTTGCTTTGGACAAGAATGTTCGAATTTAACTAGGTTTCAATAATTCAATAATTTTCAAAACCAAATCCAAGTATAAATTTTTTTGATTGATGTTTAAAAACGTCAACAGTACGTAATTTTTTACATGAACGCTAGATCTACAAACATTGGTTATGAAGCAAAAAAAATCTAAGTAGAAGAATATTTAAAAATCACGCGTCCAGTAAAAATTACCAGACTGAAATTTTTAAATTTGTGGAAGTTAATTTGTTCTTACGTATACGAGAATAAAAATCTGGTAATCACATTTCTAATGAAAAATAACTCATTTCATACTACAATTTACTTCTTCTGAGAACATAATAAATGTATATACGTATTATTATAATGCAATCATTGAATATTGAACGTATAGTTGTATGATAATTTTTTGAACCAGAGTGCGGTTTAACTAAAATGGAAGCGCTTTGATCGTACTACGGGGATGGGTGCATGCCGTTTTATAAAATATTATATTCTTGTGTCTTCCGAGCTTACGTGTTGCGTTGGTGATATTGTAATAACATTATCAAGTTTAATGTGTCCGTATATTGTATGCGATCTAATCGTTTTCCATAGCGTTTTGAGAGCATGAAATCGTCTAATACCTTGACTGAGAGGTTAGTAATAGGTTGGGTGCCAGACGTATGAAAAATAAACGATTACACATACACGTATAGCAGTACTAACACATACATAAAATAAGATAGCTCTGTCGTAAGTTAGACGTTTATTTTTTTTCTCCTCCCTGCGATTTCTCGAAAAATAATGGGAATTTCGCAACTTTAACAAACCCTACGATAGAAGTACAACGATCTATGTACATACGTATAATATAAATGCATACATACAGCTTCCATCCGATTGAATATGATGGGGCGTACACACGGAAGAGTACTGCAGGGAACGCGTTTACTACGGCAAAATGTGTTTTCAGATAAAGAAAAAAATAAAATAAAATAAAAATAAGATAGGTAGTAATAATAATAATAAAAAATGTGCACCGTCGTAAAACCCAATAGTCGATCTCTCAGTTTGTTGAGTAAATCTGAAAAAAAAAACACAACAAAGTACTAGACACGCACATAACCGTTGAGAAATAAAAAGTAAAAGGTTTGGTCATCCCTTTCGACCGATTTTAACTCTCACACGATACATTATTACATTATTACATTATTATTATTATTATTACTATTATTATAGTTCTTATGGAATCGCATCAAACACCTTTCATCTCTTCATTTTTTACATATATATTTGCATAAAACATATATATTGTACAACGTTTGTATGTACAATAATAATATGTTAAATGCTTATAGAAATCTTTTTCCGTATTTTTACGAAAATCGTCGAACGAACGCTAACACTGGATGATTGATTTATCCGATTTATGCTTATCTGTTCGGAATAGCGTAACAATTTCTGTATTTGAGTGCTTTAGGACGGTTTTCCGTTGTAATAACCGATTCACTGTGAAAATTTAACAGACTACGGCGGAGTACCATACGTCCAGTAAATCTTCTATTCTACAAATGTTATAAAAAACAATATAATTATAGAATACATAACCTATGGCGGCTTTTTGTGTCGTGCTATCATCGATATTTCATTGTAACCGACACCAACTATCTGATTTCCTGGAGCAAGAAGGACGTTGCCGGCGAAAAATATTAAATGCAAGGGCAAGTTAAGATGAACCGTATTATGATGAAACACTATAATCCAATGGCACTTATCTAGCTTTGCTTTTAAAACGGTTATATTTAATCATAAATGTTTTCGGAAAAATTATTATTAAGGTTTGATATACTAATTTTATAGACGCTATAAGACGTATTTTATAAAAGTCCGTCAGTAGACGGTTCAGAATAATTTTCGATTTCATCTTTAGAGCGCGTGCTCACGGCGTAGCTCTTCTAAACACACGTCTGATGACTTTTGTTCCTACCTTGTATTTATTCTATCACTTTCCACTCTTTATATCTTTTGTTATTTTTCCATACTTTCCAACCGTTTTATTTTTATTTTTTTTTTCCGCTCGTGACCCATTGGAAGGCAGGATACTCTGCTCAATAAATATGTTGTGCCATAATTTTACATTGAATTCTTTTATTCTTCGTTTTCTATACACTTGCATTATTTGCGTTGTTTCCTTTGTAGTGGCTACTGGTCTGGCATACAACGGCTACTCATTTTCCAATCTCTATTATTTTTGTTTTATTTGGCGAAAAATTGATTCCCACGAGTTAATTATTTTCCTTTCGCGTTTCCCTGTCGATGTTTTCCGTATATTTTTCAATTTCCATTCCATCGCCCGTTTTCCATGATTCAATTCTTTGATTAATAGTTTGATTTTGCTCAAAATTTATATATCGTCATCGCCACGACATTGCTACATTTGATCTGTAGTGCAATATTGTTTTTCCAGCTCATTCGATATGTACGATTTTCCGCATACAAATTCGGCAATCTACAAGCTACAAGGGCTTATCGGAATAACGCTTCCGTTTCCGTATTTTTGTTGATGTCTGAAGGAACACATATTTCGCGTAATTCACCGGATATTCCGTTAACCGCTCAACGGTTATACCCTTGTACATCTTGTACATCATGTTCGGTAACAGTTGCGTATATTATTAGTCATACACGTCAACGTCCACTTTGCGCGAAAAGACGTTTCCTTCCCAACACGTAATCTATCGAAGGCACACGGAAAAAAGGAATTATTACTCATTACACAAACGAACGACGAGACGCGTGCTGCGAAGATGTGGGCATCAAGTGACCGAAAATCCGTTCGAGTAACTCGGATTCTGTCGAATCGGTCATCCGCTAAATATACGCGCACGAAAGTGGTAGATGCACTATAACCGCACGTGTACTGTTTTGTTGCAGTGGCGACGACGAAAAACCCCTAATGGATAGTGTACTTTAAATACATATACTTATATTAATGCGTCCCATAATAGCCGCGAGAGCACGACAATGACTGTATTATTATTATACATGCCGCATTTCCTTACGTCAAAAGCAAACGACTACCGCCGAACGGATAAGCAAAAGACATCGTGTAAAAGAAACGAAAATACTATCCTCCATGTAATTTAGATGTACATTCATAATCAGTTATATGCATTGGCGAAGATTCGTCGTGCAGTTCAATATATTTATAAATGCGCAGCTTAATGATATGCGAATCGCAATCGAATTTTATTGTTATTATTATTATTTCTATTTTTTTGTTAATAAACCGTGTACAGGATAAGCGAAAAAAACGCATTTCCGATCGATTTGGTGTCCGCGAAACGCAAAAACAAAATAATAATAAAACCGTTATCGGACCTTATCGTGATCAGGAAGCGTGCCAAATACGACTTGTACATCATTCAAATGACACATACATGACGGTTCGTCTAAGGTAACGATTGCTAAACTTTATGATCATGCGTTTTTTCAACGTAGCTTATACGTAGAATACATTCTATCTCGGTTAATTTGGTACGTGTATTTTAATAGTTTATCATGATAAATTGTATTATTTTTATAATCTGCTATTCTTTAATATTTTCAGTCTCAGAGCAAATCACCCAGCTTTTTCGTAAACCGAATTTCCCTTAGCGGTTCTGTGTAATATTTTTGTTTTAGGATTTCTCAGTAAAATACACGAACAATATTTTTACGTAGCTTTTCCCACTTTCTTGGTACTGATTTTTGTATTTATATGTGTATAATATGCCACAGTTTTTGCGTGTTAATTAAATTACAAATATAAACATTAAATCAATATGCTAAAGCGAGAATTTCGTCCAAGCAGTTAAATATAGTTTTTTTTTTTTTTATCATACTTTTAAAAAGCATAGTTAAAAGCTATTTTTACATTTTCCTATGATGTTTTGTACTGAAAAATAATTAATTTGATGAAGCTACAAAAAATAAATAAAGAGTAAAAACTATTGTTGTGTGCCTTCGATAGATTACGTGTTGGAAAGGGAACGTCTTTTCGCACAAAGTGGACGTTGACTGTGTTGAAATAATAATGGAAAACAGTAGTCTTAAACTGTTTTCAAGTTTTGCTAATTTTGTTGGAAATTAAGAACGTAATACATTTAGATAAATAAAATTTTAACTGAATAAAATAATATAAACCTAAAGATTTGATAATAATATTACAATTGAGTATTAGCAAATGACGCAGGATGTTGTTGATGTGTGAAAAGAATTTTTCCTGAAAGAAATTTTTCTTATTTGAATGTTAGGCCACGTCTTCCTTCCGATGGTTTTATAATTTAAATTTATAAATATTAACAATATGACTTGCTAATTTCATAGTATCAAAATTCTCTTAAAATGTATTAACTAGATGAACGTTCAATTCGATAATTTTTTTCCCTTCTTTTTTTACTCGTAATATACTAAAATAAAACATTGATAGTAATAATAATCATAAAAAGTGGTTTTCATTATGAAATGATGTAATTGACGAAAATATTTTTTAATAAACTATCGTTGTGATGTTTAACCACTCTGCTCCATATAATACGTCTAAATTATTGTAATTTATAGCTTTGCGTAACCGTCTATCTGCAAAAGGGTATAAAATTAATCTCCTTCCGCTTTAACTTGTCAATATTTGATCATAATGAGTTGTAACAGAATTTAATTTTCGCCTTTGAAGGCTCACACACACATACACGTACACACGCACACGTACACACCCACACGTGCCCTCGTGCCAACAAACACACACACTCACACAAACATACACACACACACACACACACGCACACGCACGCACGCACGCACGCACGTACCCATACACACGTTCTACCAATCTACCTACTTATTATGTGCGTATATACAAATATTGTGTAATATGTGCGCTCCGAACTTGCGACGTAGTCAAACTTTGATATCGTGCCCTTTAATTATGTGTACCTTTCATACACTTGTTTGTGTACGTTTAGAACTTTGCTAAGTTTTTCGATTGTGATTTAAATACACTCAACGCTCGTTGTCCGTTGCGAACATGTTCAAAAAACAATAATATATTATTATGTGCATATACATTATTACGCGGGTGCATCCGAACGGCGTATATGAAAGAAGTATAAAGTTTTGCAAAACGTTTATGCTCGACATACCGGCGCACGCTACAAAACCAAACCTGCACGTTAGGCGCGAGTCCGCGTGCAAATAATCGGGGTTTGGAAATCAGCGTTTTGAAACGATAAGAACAGCGCGTCAGCAGTAGCTGGTAACCATTTTCCAGACGGACGTGCAATTTAAAGTGACAATTAAACGCGCGTTGAAACGTTATCAACGAGATCTCCGTAAAGGTGGTGGTTTTGCCGTAGTGGTTAGAGGGTGAGGTGTAAACACATACACGCACAACACGGGCACCCACAAACGCACGCTCACACACGAACACGGACGTACACACGTACAGACCGCATAGAAGTGCGTGTTTTTACGGAGATACTCCTCCTGTTGCGATCTCCGACCGTATGTACGAAGCGTAAAAGCTTCCATTCGGTGTGGCGATAAGAACGCGAAATATTATAATTTGAATTCCAAAAAACATTATCTTCGAGATAACACTCGCGCGCGTTTTGTTTTATACGCTTGCTCGTGCGCGAGTGTGTGTGTGTGTGTGTGTGTGTGTTTTGTGTGTTGGCGAGCTCCGGCCCACGTAATATTAACACTCGCAGGGCGAGCAAAATAAATAACTCTAGTGAATTTACATCCGGCGTGGAGCGGAAATAGTGCCTAGTCTAATGCGTATTTATGTGGACCCGACGCGAAACGACAGCGTATAGCGCGGGGGTTGATGAGAAACGCGTGCGCGCGCGAGCGTTCGTCCTCGTGAGGGAAAAAAATAACCCGACCGCGGAACAAAGAACGGAAAATAAAAAGGGGAAAAAGGCCTAAAATTCCACAGAGTGCGAAAGAGCTATTAGTCTGTCTGCGGTCGGACGTTTTTATGGCGTCCCCCCTTACCACCCACCACCTAGGGGGCCCATAAACAATACTCGTCCGTACTCGTCCGGTTCAAAAGCTATACCGCATCCACTCGTCTCTACCACTCACTTTTACCCCTTTCTATCTCTTCTACCCTCTCTCAATCACGCCATGCCGTTTTTCTCTCACTCACTATCTCTCTCTCTCTCTCTTTCTCTATCTACCCGTCCATCTCGATGTACACACACTATGTTTTATTATTATAAATTAAATCGTTGTATATCATTTATATTTACAACGCGTCCTCTATTGATGACCTCCACACCCGGTGACCGCCATCGCACTCTCTGATAACGACGGTAGTTGGTTGAAAACGCAAAAGTGTATAATATAATGTTGCATCGTGGTATAATAAAATACAATGCGATCGCATTTGCAGGGTGTTTCGTAGAATTTCACGCCAAAAGCGATCGTGCCTGCGATACGATATGGGTGAAAATAAAGTGTTTTTCACGACGATGAATTTTACGGGTAAAAATTATGATCATTATCGACGGGGTGGGCGTGAAGTAGGTGGTGATAGAATGATATGTGTCGGAAAACTTGCGTTAAGTTCGTGCGATGACGACCACTGTTGCTACTAAAACTTTGGTCGTCATATGTCGGTTTCGGATGGTTTCACTTTCTTCGTCTCCGATTTATTGACGAAATATAGACTCAGGATTACACGTTTACACCATAGGCTGTACTACCGAGTTTATTCGATAGGGGTTCGTTGTACGTATTATTCGTAGGCACACATATACAGTGTATTATAACAGTATTGTTCACGTTAAGAGGGACCACTAAATATTTCAGTTTGATGATCTTGTAATGAAATGGGGTTTTCGGGAAATAAAAGGGAATACAAAAATACACAATTTCAGTTAAGTTTCTTATTTTTTACCCAGATTATAATATATTTAATTTCCGTTAACTATCTCGGTTTCATTATTGAAATTATTGTTCTCATTGTCTAAAGTTACAAATCTCGTACTGTTGCACAGCAATTGTATTTTGTACATATTTGAAACCGTTAAGTAAGATTTATTCAGGTATCTATATGTACGTGGTCCAATTTAAAAAAAACTACAAAGACAATATTACAACATTTTGGTAGGTTACATTGGTTACAAGCTTAATTCCATAACTAAAATACATAAAACCACGTACCGAGTTCACATCGTTTGAATATTGGCCATTTTACCAAGTACATAAATACCGTTTGATTGTTATAAAAATACTATTTTCTACAGGTTAAATAGTTATTGATCGTAATGAGAATTAGAAATGTGGTTGAAGTGTGCGAATAACTTACGGTCGGAATGGCACTTGGCGTGAGGGCTCCCATTAACTGTATGAAATCCTATTGTGTTCAATATACTACATTTTGAAGTTAATTAATTTTTCTGAAAAAAAACTGGCACAAATTTAATAACGATACCATATGATATGTGATTATTACTGTGATATTTTGAAAACAAAAAAAATTATTTCTGATAAAAAAAAAAGGTTGACCTTCTAACACAATATTAATTGTATAATCAGTTTTTGGTTTTACACGGTTTAAGCCTTTTGTATTCCCTTGATCGTCTGGTTCGTCTGCTATCTGAACCATACATATTTCAAGCCAAAAGTTGACAATACTTTTAATCAAGTAAATTATTTAAAAAAAAAAAAAAAAGTATTTGTATTCAGATTATAAGACATCTAATATAGTACAATGGTATTTTAACTGTAATTATGATATTACTGTGACAAAGCAAATAAAAAATACGTTATTTCATTGTTTGAGTTGTTTTTTAACAATTCGTATATTGGTACCTAAGAGAAAAAACTTTCTTTTTTTTTTTTTGAGTAATTGTTGCCTAAGCTGCATTTTATCCGTACTCCTTGTCAAAACTAAAACAAGTTTAAACTATAAGAATGATGGGATCCTAAAATATTTAAATGCGCCGTTAGTGGCCATTTGCTATATTGCCAAAAAATTATACGAGTGTAATTTATTTCAGTATACTATAGAGTATAGTATGCAATTTTTTTTATTACGTTTATTTTATGATCAAGAATTTATGAGAGTTTAGCAAAACAAACTTTTGTATTATTAGTTTTATTTTTGAACTGATCCAGTCCACGTGGACTACAATATAAAAAATAGTTTTGTAACAATCCGACTTAAAAAAATATAAAAGATATTTAAGACTTGTCCGTATTTATTTATTTTTTTTTACATTGCATTGTTCTCCGATGTTAAACATTTTTTACGAATAATTACATCATTGTATTTTCGATTACACCATAGACTTATGATTCTTGCGAAAGATTGAAAATTATAATTTTTTAACGTTACAAATATCACTAGTAAATGATCTAGTAAAATGGCGCATGAAATAATATTTTAAAGTAATTCAAGTAACGTAGTTGCACAAGTACAATACACCTGGTGACCGGCATTACAAGTTGAAACTGATCAACACAATATTAAGTTTATATAAAAGCTAAAAAGAAAGAAAAGTTTCTTGTTTGAAATCGACTCAAAAGAACATTGTATACCGATCGTTTTATTATACGAATCAATGGGTACATTGTAAAATATATTAAACGCTTGTTCGAGATGACTTTGTTTTCATCGAACTGCTGTAGATCTAACGATATATTATCAACAGTGTAACAATATTATAACAAGAAAAAGGTATTGAAAATCACTTTTTGAAATATTCTATTCTTAAACACTAGTAAAATTAAATAGAAACTATTTAAACTAAGCATAATTCCTATAAGAAAAAATATTTATAACGATATAAAAATTAATAAAATTTGTCCAGAGATGAGACGAGACAATAATTTCGATTTTATTTTACAAATGTTTTTCGATTGCTTAAAAAAAAACTGACATTATTACGAAATAATCAAAAATAAACTTGTACCAGCTGTACGGAATTTACTATTTTAATTTAATTTCCATGTTAAGGAGAGTCTGTTCAGTGCGTGGACAGAATTCTCAAAAAAAAAAAAATGATATATTTAATTAAAATAATGTTAAAATAATGAAAAATCTAGTACGTACATATATTTTAAAGACTGCGGAGAAAAAGGATTAATGTCAAAAAGAAAAATATCTGATAGCTATCATCTTATCATTTATTTCCGAACGAATCGACAAGTGAACCGAGTTAAGAAAATAATATCACGCTTAATGATATAATACAGGTTCAAATATACCTACGACGATAACTGCTAAGTTAAAGTTAGATTTAAAACTGCAGTACTAAAAAGAATAGGAACATTGACTATGTTATCGGTCTTCTGCGTAGCCTTTCATTTACTTTGCTCAGAATCAGGAATATTTTTTTATTTTTTTTTACATCTCTTGAGGCTGCAGTCGTTTAGCAATATCTTTCTTTCTACGTCGGGACACAGCTCATAATATTTAACCATTACGGTACGGCAGTAGCAGTTGCAGGGTGGCTAGCCCGAAAACGTATTCGGATGACCATCGTGCAAAAAATAAAAATAAAAATAAAAAAAAGACCTCACGGTTACGATATCGACGAGAAGTCATTCGCGAGGGCAACGCGCGTGCATTTTATGACGTCGATAATATATCGTATACACAACGTTAAAATAATACGACGGCGCGAGATATTCGATACGACGGTTTCACGGTTAGTCACGGGAGGGTCGAAGATAAGTTTGTGTGTGTGTATATATGCGTTTGTATTTATACATATGTGTATGGTTTTTCTTTTGTCGTTGCTTACCATCGAGTTCGGTGCCGAGACAAACGTTCTATCGATTTTAGCCGACCAAGCGGCGTCGTACGATAATTATCATACTACATCAACGGTTCACCGCGTTACAGTAGGTGCGAACAATTATCGCGATGTGTTCAACACGAATGGGGGTGCGGAGTTTTTAAAACGTATTTATCGTTTTCGTCGCCAGAACGTCACATTTGTATGTGTATAATACAATGTATAAATACGATATTAACGTTTCCGGGGGAAAATCAATTCCGGCGGAAACGAGTGTCGTTAACCCCATCTCCGAACGCGTCCTCGCCTCGGACCGTATATTATACCCTCCGGGTCGTGTCCTTCCCCAACCTCCTTGCCCGCTGCAGGTCCTAACCGACGCCAATACAATACACATACACCGTATACGTTCGTATATTGTTAGAGTCGGGATGAGCAACGACGGCGAGACGAGAAAAGTTATACCTATCGGCAAACGCGCGCGTTACGATTTGATATTTATCGCGGACGTGGAATCTTATTGCTGCGCATTCTATAGCCGAAAACAATTGTGTACACGTAGATACAGAGTGATCGGTTCGTCGCTAACTCGGTAATTCACTATGGGAACACTAAGATCACAAATATCAATGAAATCGCCTAGACATACTATTAATGATTACACATACAATCATGATACTATTTAAAACTGCTAATCATCCGGATAGCTTCGAAAATTCTTTCGGAAAGCAGCATGTATCTAAAGTATTTTCGTAAATTACCGCAAGTCAATCATCAGGTGCTGCAATTTTGCGCCCTCCTTTTCAAGCCCTCGAGTTTCAATAATATCAGTCTCAAAATTCAGTTTCACCTACTGTTATAATTTTGTAAACATTGATTTATATTGATAAACATTGATTGTGGACATATATAAAAGTATTAAATACGTTTTTAATAAGTCTTTAATAATTCAATTAAAATAAGGAAAGAAAAGTGTGTTTCATGGTTTTCAAAAAAAAAAGTTAACAATACTACCGATTCAATGTTGCTTTACGACTTGATTCTTGCATTCTTAAAAAAATAAAGAAGTGATTGGTTTTCGCAATATGGAATGCCCAATCACTCTTTCCCACACTATATTATCTTTTCTATAGTAACTTTTTAGTATAATTTTTTTTCTCCCATTCAAAACACAACAGTACACTATATTACATTTTTACTGTAAATTCAAAATCAATTTAAACATTTTAAGATTTAGGACCGTTATTAATTGGTTTAAAACGATTGAAAAATAAGAATAAGATACAAGAATTGTATTCATTTAGAAAAAAAAAAATTGTTTTTTTTGACGATCAATTAACATTTCGCGTTTGCTTTCAACCACGATAAAATCATCGGTGATTCACCGGATACCTGAATTCAAATACTGCGAATTTCGTCATCTTCTAATCCATGTATGATTCAACGCGCTCCGTTATTCACGGTTAGTATGCGAATACAAATGATAACGATGAATATTTGAGTATTATGTGGATGTTACAGAACAAGCATGATTTATGTTCAGCGTGCGTTAGACCTCAGTAAACTATATTATTATGCATTAATGAATTAAGTCGTTTCTCGAGAAAAAATGTACGCACAAGTATTCGGTATTCTTGTAATGAAACTACAACTCTACTCTTGAAACATTTCAGAGCTATTGACAGTTAGGATACGAGATATGAGAGGAATCTATTGTGGACAAATTTCAGAGTTATTCATCGATACGGTTTGATTCGTGTACATTTTCATATAATAAGCCAAACTAATCGCTCTTGTTATTTCGATAGATATCAACCGGTAGTTGATTGTTATGTCAGACCGCCTTTAACACTGCTTCGGTTTTTATAAATACATATTATGGCAATATGTTTTTTAAATACTGTGGATGATCATACTGATGGATCAGTGTTCGAAACAGCAAACAGTCACGCGTGCTTCATTTTCTCCTTCCGCTTAATATTGATTACATTATTTTCTGCAAGTTTTTACTGCGTTTAAATGTTTTGTGTATACAATCCACGCGCGTTTGAAAATATGGATCAAAAATCGTGTTCTTAAACCAAAGGATGTGCACGTAGAAATTTAACTCGATTTCAATTCCAAATAGACTACCATATGAGAGTATTAACTTATACTGGTGTTCTTAATTTATCAAAGTTCGAGATGTGCGAGTTTCAGTCTGTATATAATGCACAATAAAAACGTCTTGGAAAATAAATCGTAAAAGATCAGCACACGCAATCGTATTTATAGGTTTTGCAGAGGTATTATATTATTATTTAGACCTTTTGAGACTTTTGAAATACAATACGCGCGCGTATTAAATCCAATTCATCATGTCCGCGTACTCCATCCGATCGCAACGAGTGGGGTATGCGCATTCCAGTCGTATTTTTCGTCTCGTTGGTCTCGTCGTCATCGTCTGTGAATTCCCTTAAACACTCACGCGCGCGCGTGCACTCAAACACACACACACACACACACACACACACACACACACACACACACCGTTTTGTAATGTGTGTAACCGTTTTCCCGGCAATAGTCATCGGTTCGGGTTGGGTCTGTAGCGTATCGAACCTAGTCTGGAGTTTGAAGGAACCGGCAGCAGCGTCGGCTAGGCGGAGAAAAGTTGCATTATCCTCAATTTCCCTCCTTCTTCTCACCCGGAAGTCTCTGGCCAACATCAATTTGTGTCACTGACGCTCGCGCTCCGGCAAGTCCGCCCCTTGACGAAAAGTCTACCCGATTCTAAATAATATCCTCTCACCGACCGGCCGACCGACCAACCAACCGACCGACCGGGAGATGGGAAAAAGACACGAGAAACGACGAGAAAAAGAAAGAATAATGATAAATTGCCGTACGCGTTTTTTTCTCCATCATCCCTCGTCGACCCTGCGTTCTTTCTTTTTTTTTCAAGAATAATCATCCCCGTTTGCCGTTGTATAGTAAAGCGGGGCGCGGTGTGCGAACGCGAAAGTGGATTGGAGTTTATGGATCGTTTGACAATGTCTCTTCTGCGGGGAGTAGCGTGGCTAACCATAAAAACTAAACCAAATCTATATGTATACCGAACCAAAGATTTTAATTGTTCGTTCGCGCCAAACTGCGTGGGTCGACTCGAGTCGTGTGTGTGTAATGACGTGTATTCTAAATGAATAATCGAAAACATTTTACGACGACGCCGTCTAACGGATATAATATTTTTAGCACGTAACAGTGCGTAGTTAACCACGACAATCGTCATATTTGATACGGTCTAATATTTTCGAATACCTGTCATTCGATGGTATACACTTCTACCTAACTTCAAAACTCAAACGACCGGTTACAGATCGAACATCGAATACAGTAATAAGACTTAGTATTGCGGCCACCTACTCAATTATAAAACAATAATTTACAATAAATGCTTATATAATATTTTAGTGTACATTAGGTATGTTGGCGCAGTAAGCTAATTTTATAATCCAAACACGCATTGCGTACATTTTTAATATAAATTACCAGAGGTCTCATCTGGTAGTGCTATCCAACACTCGAGGTGCCAAACAACCCTTAACCCCGCCATGGACGTGCCTGAGCTAGATAAGCCAATCGTCTATGATCCGATCGCATAGTGCCCGAGCGTGTATAAATTTGTGTTAGGTGTATTTGATTGGTATTCAAATTCAAATTAATACGGAAACCGCGTCTCTGGGTTCTCGTGTGTACTGTGACCGTAACGAGTACGGCCGTAAACTACGAGAACTTTACGCTAAGATAAGCGATGACAATAGAATTCAAAGTGTTTTCAACGATTGGACTGCTCTACGTGAAACGATGACGGTCGAACAAAGATTCATAGCTACCCGATGCCTCGAATCCATTGACCTATACACACTTTTTATTTCTTTATAGTTTTACGTTGTTACCAGTGTCATAACTAGGCTACTGGAGGCCTGTGATCGAATCAAAATCTTGAGGCCTTTTATGGTTAAATATTTTTGAGCATTTGATCTTTTGAGGCCCAACAATATAGTATGAGGTCCGGTGCCTGTGTGTGCAATGCATAATCTAAACATCCGGTTTTTACGGCACTGGATGTCACAAAAGTCTACTACCTCACACATGTGCAACATAGACATTTTCGACTTACTGCAATGTCGGTTTACTGTTTCGAGATCATTCTTAAGTTTTCAATAACGATCGTCACCCATCGAGTAGTAAAATTTTCATCAAAACCCCGTTGTTCATATCAGCGCTTTACATTACCGTGCAAAATGTAAAATTCAACACCACACACAACAATAGGCGATAACGTAAAAATTGAACAACCACATATAGTTAACGCACCGATATCGGTTTAAAATGTAAACTTGTTTTTTCTACATATCACTTTATAGTCATTTTGATTGTTAATAAAATCTTGTACTGATAAACCAAAATGGCTTTTCGTTTCCAAGCACGTTTCCGTTATATTCGTTTCATTCTTTATTTTTCGCGTTTTCACTTCATCAACCACTTGATGATCTATTTAAACATCAATTTAAACAACATAAAGTAATTACTATTTTTATCCCATTAAACAAATTTCTTACGTACAACTTGACAAATAGATGGATATAGCATATAAAATGTGATCCAAAGTTGTTTGTGTGGTATGATTCAGTATTGTTAGCCGTTATTTTTGTTGCATTTGGTCATTCAGTCCAAATTTTGAGAGGAAATTGTTCGTGTCAATATAAAATCTAAGTAAATAATTAGAAAATTCCGTGTTTTTCGTATTCTTTCAAACTTGAGATAAAACGTCAATAGAAGCATCGGAAAACCAAGTTTACCGGTAAATATGATATCCGAAAAAGCTTTTAAGCCACTTCGCACAATCTTTGAATTTTTATCTTTGTACTCTTTATGAAGTGTATTGGAATAGAATTTTTCAAGAGACGATAATCATCGAAAATACACGTGTGCGGTAACTGGATATCCAGTTTTATAAAATGTGTGTGCGGTTTTCGTCACATGCGTATTTTGCTCATTGAAGCGGTATACGGGCGACGCCCGTTCGTATTTACCATTATATTACGTTCGCTTCGTGAAATCGATACACATTATACATCACACACTTGTTTTTTATGCATAGTTTTAGATAGTTAAAAACCGCGATCCGACGATTCATCATTAAGACGTTTTACCAAGTTTTGCTCACACCACAATTATTCAACGCTTCTGCATGCAGTACCACGATAATAATTGCTCGAATATCGTACGGTCTGCAGTTATGCCGAGAGTTGTCAGAAGACTACGCAATAACATAACCGTTGGCCTTAATACGGGGGGAACGAGTTGCACATAATACGGTTTATTGTGCCGTTTCGAATGGGGTTGATTTCGAGAAGCAAGTTTCCTTTGCAACTTAATTAATCCTTCTGTGTCAATGTGTATATACACATTTATACACATACCATTTACATAGTTTGACCAACTTTTCGTTTTGTTTTCTGATTATAATTCAAGTTTACGTGATTTATACGTAGTTAAAGGAACGTTATATACGATTTATACGCGGAGATGGTGAGATAATCTCATCCGTACAAGATTGTAAAATATATTTAACGACGAACAGAAAAAAAAATTACTACAGTAAGCCATTTTCTATCTGAGTGTAAATGTGTTAGAATAAGAAGATAAACGTATTTTTGAAATAATATTTGATTGGTTTTATTTTTATTTCAAATCGAAAAAATAACTCAGTGCCGTACCTAGACTAGAACCTTTTTAAGTATTAGAAGGTGGCGAAATATATTTTCTTCGATTAAATTTTATAATAAATAATTCTAGCGAGTGACAATGACGTTACTCGCTGTAGATTGAACACGTTTTCGGTAATTAGTTTCGAGGCGTCTGCTTTTGCTTATTCCGCGTGTATGAGTAAGTACAGAACTACCGAATAATATACGATTCACACGTGGGACGAGTGGCGCGTGTAAGCATTACGAATACGTGTGCTTCTCTTCTTTTTTTATTTTTATTTTTAATTTTTTTTAATACGGCTCTTTCACCCTCGAAACTGTAGGATTCCCCTCCCTTAATATACCGGGAACGAACCAAAAAAAAAAAAAAAACAAGTATATTCCGTACAGGTACACGTGGCACATAATATACGCCCTGTAAACACACAAACAACACCGTTTCCTTTTTCGTCTTCTCCGTCGCGTACACACGATCGTTTATTATGAGTATAATTATTCATACATTTGATTACGTGTTTCTGAGAGAACGTATACTGTTTTGTTTGTTCGCACAAATTAGCAAAAACGTTTGACAGACTTGGACGGGGGAGAGGGTGTATACAATTAGTTACATACACTCGTACTTTGGGTATAATATTGTTTTATTTATTTTTTCTCTATAACAAACAATTCGATGTTCACCAATTGAGGCATACATTGCAAGCATTTTTAAAGTCATTACATGTATATTTTGTTTGACATCGGTTTAATATTTTTTTATTTCTCAACGATATTTTATCCCAATTCTTAGAGAAACAAGTGAATTTTTTCAGTTATGTTTTCATTGTAATAACAATGCTTTCCGTTTATAGCAATATAAATATATTCAATTATACCGCTTGAGAATATGTAAACATATACCTGTAATTTAACATGAATACAATCGTATTGGTATATTTTGTTTACAGCGAATATGTATAGTAGATGGTACTTATTTGAGTGTATTTTCCCGTTCTCGTTTTTGTAAAGAAATATGATTGACTGCTTGACTATACATTCGATTATTTTAACTTTTTATACCGTCCACCTGTGGCGTCAAATAAAACATATATGAAACCTCAACGGAAACATTAAACTTTTTAATTAATATTAAAAATGGGCGATAACCAACATATTTGTATCTGATAAAATGTTATTCTGATAAGTATGTACGATCAAAAGTTAATTTCTACAATAACCTTTATATCTGTCTATAAAAAAATACTATAATCTAATACACGAATCTTTTTATATAAAACAATTGGAATTATAACCTGTACTCCAACATTTTTACTTGACTATAAGATTTTCGATTTTAACTACACAACGTGGACAAACAATAACAATGTCAAAGTATTAATGCTTTAACAAATATACTCAAAAATATAATTATACACGAGGAGAAATTCCATGTTTCGAATTTATTAAAGTATGTCTCAAAAATAAACGTAAATAATTAATATAACTATAATTTTATTACAGTATATTTTATTTGTTTTATGTCTATTATTTAAATTTAAATTTTTTAAATTTTTTTACAAGTAATTTGTTTTTTTTTCAATATTTAATGCTATGAGCTAACTATAATTACTAACTGTAATTATTTATTTTATTATTTTATTAACGATAAGTATAACGATATCAATATCCATTGTTGTTGCTACACGAAAGTGTATGATGCCATTTCTACTACTGTGGGTGTACTTTGATTTAAAATATTAATGATTAACGTTGTAAACAATGATTACCGTTCCAATACGGTTCCAATAATATTATCGCCGACTGACACTATCATTGATTTTATCTTCATTAAAAAATAACGCAACAAATTGTACGTCATCGAATCAAGTATAAAATTAACTATAGTTATCCTACGTATTCGCGTTAATTACAATAATACGAGTATCGAGCAGGTTTTTGTACTTAATTTTATTCTCGCAGCAAGTGTTTCATTTGAAATATAACGCGAAATTACGGTACTACATGATGTAAAAAAATAAAAAATAAATTAAATTAAATTAAAACCCTCTTGTCACTGCGAGCAAATAGATAAATATAAGTGAATGTTAAAACCACGAACATAAACTTTAATTAATAACCTCGGTATAAATTAGTTACTTTATCATGTTTTAAAAGCCATAACGGATAAACACGTATGCAATTATATTCGCGTGTTTAATAAGTGTGTAGTGTAAAATATGCGCGCGTTAGAATTTAAACGGACGCCGGGTGGTCTACTGTAGCAGCAGTAGTAGTTTAGTTATTTGATGATTCGCGTCCATAAATTATTGTAAAACATTTGTCCGACTACGCGCAAAAGACATTAACGTGATTTATTAGAAATTTAAATTTCTCAATTAAACAAATAATAATAATGATAATAATAACAGTAAGAGTAAAACAAACTGCCTATTTTGTTTATTTTCATACACCCAGAAATAATTTATTTTCCAAGCTTTTAAAACGAGCAACATTTTCGAAAACATACCTATAAGAGGTTAAGGAGTCTTTAGAAAAAAAAATAAAAATATAATAATAACAGTACAGTACATGTATATTATATTAAACTAACATAATGTATATTTTATTTTTTCGTCGACGCGTTCATGTCACGGGTTATTAAACGTATTAAATATGTAAATATTAATGTATAAAACTCACATTTTATTTTTGTATATTTAAGCCATTTTATATTGTTGTCGTATACAAATCTTATATATATATATATATATTTTTTTTTTTTTTTTGTTAACTTTCATTTCCGACACGTACACACTACACCCCGGAGATATAAAATGCAATTTCGAACGTCTTTTACGAGCACCGAAACTGTGAATGACTACACACCGGCCTCAGATTTGTGTACACATATTATTATAGAACGCGCGTACATACGTGTATTATACGCACGTAGTGCTCGTGTTTTCTCCACAAGCGTGCAAATGTAATTAACAATTAATTAATTTGATATTTGATTATAGGGATCCCAGTAACTTTCTAGAAATTAATGATGTTGAAATTTCGTTTTCCCTCGGGTCTCCACACCGTCATCGGGTAATAGCATTCGAAGATTACTCAGAATTCCTTAATATTTCGGACGTCTCGGCGGGATTATCATGTCTGGTGTTGATGAATTTCCGAAAATACTATATACTTGTTGGGGTTCATAATTATGTTTCTCGTGTAGACATTATTCGCTACACATATACGGTGTTCACTCGATGTACACAGATTATTTTACTACACGTTTATTATTTAAAACCGCACGTTTGTTATTATTTAATCTACTGTAAAATACTATAATATTATTATTGTGAGCGACCCGATGAATATTGGTAAGAATAATGTTCCCTCATACCCTTCAAATAATTTGAATTACAACCATAATAATTTCATTATTTACATTGTCCAACAATAACAGCACTTACACTATCCAACACGGTTATCATTCCAAGGCGGTGAACCAGGTTCGCAACTACTTCATCGTATACAAACACGAACCGCATTGGTTACAATCTCAGATCATGTGCACCATATTGAGAAATCATTATATCCCATGTAGTCGGTACATGCGTGAAGCGCAAAAGTCGGACCCGAAGAGTATTACGTTTATTTCGATTAAAATCGGTGTCATCGAAATGACTACGACGAGTTTCATTCCAGTGATAGTTCGCCGTACGTGAAGGCCGTCGTGAACCACAGATTGCGATTTGAAATCGTGCGATCGCGACCACGTTGATAATTTCTTCATTATATTATAATAAATCGAATGAATGGGACCTAGTTAAGAAGAAGGGTGCAAAATAATAAGTAGTGACAATGAATATTCAACAAGACTTTCGCCACACTTTTGATGCCAAATACGGACGGAATGATTTTGAACGTAGTAAAAATAAATAAAAATAAAACATCATTTAAAACACATAAAAATGTATGTTATTGAAAAAACGACAGTAATTTCATCGATCTCAAGTAAGTTTTATTAATAACACAATGAACACAATACATTTCCAACGATTTCAGAACTCATTTATCTGAAAACTGTTTACACAAATCGTGTGTAAAGCAAGTCGGAATAGTTCGTCATAATCAAAATATTTTCGTTTTCAGTTATTGAATTATACCGAAAACGTTTCAACCCTCGATATAAAATATAAACTTTTAACTGCGTACTGTTTTCCAACGTTTTTTTAAGGAAATATTTTTGTTTTATTTTCATAAAAATTCGACGTGAAAGCTAATAATAAAACAGTGGCAAAGATTCACGTCCGAAAAAAGATTCATCGAAGTGGATAAAAATGGAAAAACTACTTCTCGATCCAACGGCCCAACTTAAACGTTTATATTAAAACAATCGAATCCGTTTTTACGAATCATTCGGATAGTATTACTCCACTTCGCAATGCAACCCAACAGTTTATTAATAAATTGAAGGATGCGTGATGTTTTTATCGCTCTCGTGAACGCGTTCGATCGTGAAGTGCGTCGTCCATGTCGGTCGGGGCAGAAGTTTTAAATATAAAGTGCGCTCTATGGAAATAAAGCGTGCAACGACGGTTCGAGTGATCTGCGAGAATATCTCTCGGCCACCGATAAAACGCGATCGGTCGTCTTTACGCGTTATGCGTGCACATAATGGACGCGCGGCGGTCGCGATTAATCAAACATTAAAACGTCGCACAATCGCGCGGTAGAATGCGTATAACTGAGAACGGTTCGCGTGGCCGTTAAATAGTTTTGTTTTAATCAATTTGCTCAGTGAAACGGACGACGACGTAATGAATTACGCGTGTAGGCGGCGACGTCAGCGGTGCCAATATAACGGATTTCGCGCGCAGGAAAGCGAAAGAAAGTTTCAGAACCATCCCCCTCCCTCCTCGTCTCCCGTTATATAAATTTAAATGTATATATATATATATATATATATATATATATATATATATATATATATATATATATATATATATGTATAAATAATTCGGTTTGGAAGAATTTTTTTTTCTTTGTGACACTGTGTTTGTTGTGCACAAATTCGCATTGCGGTCGCATATTTGAAAGACGTGAAAAAAAATCCGAATAAACGCGGGTAAATCTTCGCGGTATACTTGTATATTTATTGTTCGGCGAGTTCCACGTCACATTTGGTACATTCTGTTTTGTACTGAAAACGAGCGACGGGTGTGGACTTAATGCATTTTATCGTAATAAATCGCGCGAACGATAGAACTTTGCTTTCCCAGTTAAATTAAGAAAAATAACTTTTTTTTTTTTTTTTAAAAAAAACACGCTTTTCTTTTTCAATACAATATTAAACGTCACAAACCGATGACGTTGGTGACCGTCCCTAAATTGGATATTTCGTATTTTTTATTTTCCTTCCGGTCTGGAAAATTTAGAAAATAGTGTCATATGATTACATGTCAAAATTGCATCACACTTACGCGTGTATATATAATTTGTATATGTGTGTGCAAGTATGTTTACAGTGTGTCCACAAAATGTGGAATATTTTTAAAGGCCGTTACTGAGGTACGAATCGGTATGAAAGGATTAAGGATGATATTTTCACGTTCAACCCATATCGATTGATAGTCTCGTCGTGGCGTCATTAAATTGTTTCGAATCAAATCGTATTTCGTAATATTGTTGCTGTACAATATTAGCCCTGGTCGTGTCATAACGCTTTAAATAACAATACACGTGTCTTGTAAAATATGCATTTTTTTAACTGAAATTTTTTTATAAGAAATGACTAGAAGTTATAAAGCTGAAAAATATAAAGAAAAAAATAATATAACATCATGCACTTACAATGAATTAACGTAAATCATTATATATAGGATTATGAAATCAGTTACTGTTCATATTTGTAAGTTGGCCACCAATCCATGAAAATTATTTGTTTTTTTTTATGGAACAACTCAAAATATTTCCTACAGAAAAAATACAAAATATGGACAGTAAAATGGACGACCAAAATCTCCAAATATTTAAAATAATTTAAACTGTATTCACCCCAATACGGAGTTCTAACATTTTTACGATTATGCGACATATTATCCAAACGAAAAAAATGTACGAATTCGTAAGAATCCTAACTCTAGTTGTATCACTGAGATATATTTTACTTTTACTCACATTTTGTATACTTTTAATCCATGACGAAATAAGGAAGTACCGTGATTTGCAGTTATACATCAACGACCAGATTTGAATAAATTATGATGTGTCATTGTATATATTTTTAATAGAATTTATAAACAAATATAGCACTTACAGGAACTTATTATCATTTTAGATGTATAACTATGAACAACCTTAAAAAAATGTTCGATTTGTTTAGTTTGACCAAATACCATATTTTACTATTTCGAACTACAATTGCACGATGACACCGTGTTTTCAACATAATACATTTACCTGTTGAACCGTTGCTTACGAGATTGATAAACGTTACATCCAAAATGTCTATTATAGTATTTCCGGCCGGTTGCACGGGTACTAATAATATCAACATCGCCAGTTTGGAGAAATGCTTCGGAAGACAAATTTGCATATCGACTGCATGCAGTTCAGCGTAATATCCGTTCGCTGTTACGTTGTAAACTACTTCATTCGATTGATCGGAAATCGACTAGATTATCAGTCTCCATTCGGCGGTAAAGTTGCGCAACATACAATGTACACCGTACAAGTTTTGGTCCGTCAAACTTTTTGGACATGTATAGATATCGATGTCGTTCGCCCGCGAGGGACCGATCTGGACTTCGGAACGAGCGTTTTTTATTTTATTTATTTATTTATCTATTTATTTTTTATATCGTTAAATGGCATTTTCTATGGATTCACGTTTAAAGTTTTCTCCGAAAAACTTTCCATTCACCAGGCATCGTCCCGTTTTATATTGTACCATTGACGGAGAACGCTCGCGCGTTCAACTTTACACATATTGATAATAATTTTCTTGTTTTTCGCGCGAGCAACGATTCCGGCGGCCGCTGCAACGTTTCGGGCCTGGAGGTGGGGGATGGGGATAATACGTTTTTAGTTTCGCGTTTACGACCTGGGCCCGGGCACATCCCCCGCGTACACACACACTGCATTGCGGCTAAGTATCCGAAAACTTTTCTCCGTCGACTAAACGCGTTTATCGGTGTAATGTGACTCGTGTACGACGTCGCGCAATCGTGTGTCCCTAAACGGTTTCCAGTGTAGCAAACCAGAAATTCGATTCACGTCCGACACACGTAACCGCAGCGGTTTCGATTCCGTGTCGAGGCTAGACAATGTAACGATTACAACTGTGCACGACCACGGAGTATTGTATGTGTTTCGCACGCAAAATGACACGACCCGATTCTCGACTGGGCGGACATCGCGGAAGCGGATTAATACGTTTTGCTCGTACGCCTACACAACGATGACGTTGTTTGATTAAGTCATGCTCGTGATGTCTGCAGCTCTCGTCGACCGCCGCGACATGGTTCTGTGATGCGTGAGAATATTGCGCTCGAACGACGCTCGATAGTGTATTGTTTCGGAAGAAATTCTACGACAAACCACGTGATAGTATGCTAATTATCACGATCATGTTTCGTAGTCTTGTCAAGTCGAAGACGAAAGCCCACGCGGGGTTTTTTCGATTCACCGTGTAATAATGTCGGTGGACGTGAATGTATTACGAAATATACGACCTCGAGATTCATATTTTTAAAAGCTAACGAGTACACCAGACGATACCACTAAGAATTACTTTGATAGGTTTACGTTTAAGTTCACCGTTACTGTACTGAGTATTGTATGTTAAGCTAGCTAGTTGAAACAAACGTTACGAGTGTTAATAAATTGAAACGTACATAACTAGACTAAGGTTATGATTCGAAATAGATCATATTGGTGAACGGTCGTATTTTAAAGTAGTTCAATGTTCAGACGAAAACTGTACTCGATTTTGGTTGCGAGGAATACACCTATACAGTTATAAGAATAGGTAGATATTTTGAAACCAGAACAAAAATGTCGATCAACTTTCAATACCGAACAAAGAGACTGTAAAAGCATCGTAAATTATTTCACAAAATAAATCTTAAACGAAGTCTTTCACGAAACGTGCCGTATAAATTATTCTTATTGGTTGTTCACTATATTATTATTTATACCCCGACAAATAAGACTATAAATCTAATAGAATAATTGTAGGAAATAACAGTTTTGAGTTTCCGATCGATCGAGTACGAAAAATAATGTTTTTTTCAAAGAGGACGTTCTATAGGTCTATTACCTCTCACACAAGCCAACATATTGAGAATTTTCTAGCTGAAAACTCAATCGTTATAAAATTATATTTATACTACAAACTGATATAGATGCAAATAAATCACAAATCTCTATATTCTTGATACGATAAATCCCGTGTATGTTTATACAGACCGACTTAAGTGATATATTTCGGAAATAAGAGAGGAATTTTTTCGAGAATATTATTCATTAAACGCCTATGCATTCATATATATATTTCTCAGGTACAGTCAGACACTCTATTTGAGTTTGAATATCCTTTGGGTGATCGTGCTCACTTTGGTTATATGTACAACAATAGATGTATAGACCAGTTGTTCCTAAGCGGGGTGCCGCAAACTTAAATTGAAGATGCTCTGAAATCATTTTAAATTTTTTTAAGTTTTTTTTTGAGAAAAAAACGTTTTCATGAAAAATCTTGCGCTTACCTACGATAAATCTATCACTTTTTTTTCAGTACTTTACAAATAAACTGTATGATATCAGGAATGACTAAATTTGTATTAATGATAATAATCATACAATTTAAATAACAATAAATTAGTATAAAATATAAATAGTAGTAAAGAATAGAAAATACAATGAAACTGTAAACACAGGACGTGATTTACCTATACGTAGAAACGATATTGTTTTTGTTGAACAACACTAAATTGTATTCAACATTTTCGCATACGTTGTGCGAGATAAAGAAATATATGTACGTCTCGGGCGTCCAAGAAAGATTTTAACGGTTTTTCGTGAAAAAAAAGGGGAAAAAAAACCCCGTGGTGGACATCAACTACAGCTGTACTCGTATACTTACTCATGCTACATCTATAGCTGTAATGACCCGATTGCGTATGACGCGCAAGATCGGATCGTGGTCGTTTCACAAGTCTATTGCTTTTAACCTAGGCCCTTTCACCCAAAACAATTTCTTTTTTTTCTTTTTTTTTATTCATATTTACTAATAGGTAATACAGATCAATTGAAATAAGTACTGTGCATTTGTATATTGTGTAGTATTGTTACAACTAATTGATAAAACAGTAATTCATGTATTTGCTAGCCGACGATTATGAAACACATTACGGTCTCATTCAACTTACGGACCGGGACTATAGTCCTTCTAGCTTCCCTCTATCTTGATCCGGCCCTGATGACATGTGGCTATAAGTATTTAGAAAAACAAATGGTTTCATGTTATTGGGTTATAAGATCGAAACCATTAGTTATGTTCACACCATTTATGCGTTATCGTTATTGGAAATCGAAATATGATATTTTAAACGACAACCATTACGGTAACGCATGGATGTACCTCGTTTTTTTCAGTACACTTCAACTGAGAAAATATTTTCCTCGAGACGGTCGATTTTAGTCGAACGGAGTTTCAATTATCATTAGCATTTTTACAAGCGAGATCTGGATCATCAGTGACAGTAATTGTATAACGATCAAAATTCTATAGAAACATCGAAGACCGAATCTCAAGTCGTTAGCAGTTGACTATGGTATACCGCGATCGACTGTTTAGCCATCTCTGATTTATACCGTGTATTCAGGATGTTATAGCAATCTGACGCGCGCGCAGTGGCTATTTATGACATATGTAAAAATCAAAATTATATGTAAATAGGCTATAGCCTAACCTACGCTATAGTGCACCGTACCGTCATTACGCAGGATTCTTCCACGTTTCAGGTCTCGAAAAAGTTTTCGCCGGATTAAACTGGAGAATAAAAAATAAAAAATAAAAATTCCATCACCACCGCTTAGTAGGGTCGGACGAGACGAGCGCGCATGGGTCATGAGGGGATAAAAAGTGTGTACACCTATGGGCAACGCGATAATGTCTCAAAGTCGCGTTCCGGTCTAATACTACGAAATGAAATGCTTTAAACTTAAATACTTTTAAGCCACTTTTATATTATGTGTACATCGAAGTGGAAAAAAATTCGTACATTTTTTTTACACTAAATCTCACTGCTAAATGCTATCGTTTCGTCGATGTGTTTTTAAATAAATTACATTAGTTTGAATTTTAAAATAAGCGTTTTATACACTGCATTACTTTAATCAACAGAGTAGAAAGTTACAAAACCCTACCATTACAGTTAAAAATAATAACAACTTTAAATTTTCAAATATTAAATATAGTTGCTCGTAAAGTTTTAATTTTATATTTGTACCGTTCTAAAAATATTTATACATAAAGAACTTAAATATTTAATTAATATAAGTTGAAATACTCGTAGTGATTTATAAATTAAAAATGGAGGGAGTAAATTTAATGACACATTATCTATTTTTCTACTATAAAATAATATTTTTAGAACTTAAAATTGATGTTGTACGTACTGAACTATAGTTTTCACGGCTAAAATATTTTTTAATAATGTTTCTGAAATGGTTTGAAATAAACGCTAGACTTGGAAATAAAACAATTTATTACGTGTTAATACAAGTATCGAGAATTGTATATAGTTCTTAACGCTCATGGACACTAATCGTCGGACAAAAACTCAATCAACGCAATTACTATGTTCGATTCGTTGATTTTGTACAAAAAAACTTATATATACTTTTATCAGTTTGATATCCGACCTAGTTTTTCAGACAATAAATGTAGTATATGATCATTATTATAACATAATATAACACTATATAACGACGAGGTCTACCGAATCATTCGAATCAGAGCAATATAAAGTAATAATGTATACAGCCGCGGAAAAATGCGTAAACACTTCCGTTGTCTAATATATATTTTTCCTCGGCGGACTATCGCGATTAGGTTATTTATATTTATTTTCATCTCGTTTGCAGAGACGAAACTTGGTTCACTTGTTGATTATTCCGGACAACGCAAATCATCAATAAAAACTACAAACCGTAGCGAACGCGCACGTGCTTTACCTGCCGTCAGGGGTTTCCCCCCCCCACTCGTTTTCATTCTTATAAACGAAATACAATTCGAAAACCTCCGAAACTCCGACTACGCGCCGCAGTTGCAGCACTGTATCCAGTACATATACGCGATTGTTCTTTTGTCAAATCTCGTTTTCTCGCCTACCGTATTTCGGTGACACAAAGTTATTCGCGGCAGTAGTGGCGGTGGGGATGCGAGGGACGTTGTTAATTCACTCCACATATATTATTATTATTATTATATACGGCGAGTGGGTCATTTATTTGCTCACACGCACTCTCAGACGACGAAAAACCCGACAAATAATAATAATAATAACGCACACTTAATGAGTTTTTGCCGAGAAAAACCTTTTATTAAATTTTGCCCGACTTAGGTTCCGTGTCAGTAATCAAAGAAAAAAAAAACTGTCGGCTGTCGCGGATTTTTAATTAAAACGGGGAGAAAAATAAAAATAAAGGCTGCGGCAGGGTCGGTTGTGGGTACGACTCGTGTATTATACGTGTATACGCGTATGTATTACGAAACTCGTTCTGCGTATATATACGTACACGAGTACAGGGTGAATATTTCCACGGTAACCCTTTCGCGGTCTATCTGCGCGTTTTCGACGGAGGATCGTATATTTACCAGTCCCGCGATCGTGATGCACCGTACACGTGTTAAATATACGATCGAGTACGATCCGATATTTCATCCGATTACATACAACGTGCAATTCAAAACGTACGAATAATCCTAAGCTTACAGACTGTCGACTTTCGATTTTAAGGTAGGTTCGCATTCGAATACGTGCATGGGGACGCTTACCCCGGGTTAGGTTGGATTACGCTTACACTTTCAGGATCGGTAGGGGGGGGGGGGTAGGAGAAAGAGTAAAAATTCGGTTGAAGAGAAACACTCGCGAGGAAATCCGAAGGTGGGAGGGGGGGGGGGAAACACAGACCATTTTATAACGACGAGCGCGCGGCGGCGGCAATTATTATTCGTTCGGAAGGATGATTAGCGCGTGCAAGCGAAAACGTACGGGCCGGCGAACCGATGCGCGTGCGCTACGGGCGGGAAAAATAAAGAAACCGCCCTGTACACGTATCTTGTTGTGCATACGTGCAAGAGCTAGTCGCCGGTTCGCGGTCGTCCCCGGGCGAGCGTGTGCGTGCGCGCAATATTTACAGAGCGAAAGCGTACCGCCGCCGCTGCGGTCGGGCGCCGGTCGTGGTCCCCGAGGGCCGAAATCGAATTTCGTGACGTTCCGCGAAAACGAATTGCGCGCACAAAGTTGCGGGCGGCGGTCCGCGTCCCCCGGGGATACAGTCCATCTAACCCGCTCCCTCGCCCGACCCCCCGTCCGCCCACGCGTTTCCCCGGACACACTCGCGGGGGAATCGTTCACGGCTTCTCGGCACGGCCGCGCGCGTCTCGGGAATAACGCGACGCGGGTCGTGGTGCCGGCGCGTCCCGAGGTCTTCACATCGTGTCCTCCGTCGACACGCGGTTCGCCGTCAGTCGTTCTCGCGCGACATCATCCTCTTCCCCCTCCCCCCTCCCCGCACCCCGGGGGACCGGTCCGCGGACGTGTTCACGAGAAATAATTAATAATATTACACGGGTTGTGCTCGTCCTCGCGTCGCCGCCGCACGCCCGTTTTCTACGTCACGCGTAACGGTTTTTTCCTCCGGGCTCATCGCGCGCGCGTACTAACCGATCGCGTTTCCGGCACCGATTTCGACAAGGTTCACCGGTGCAAAACACGCACGGTCGACCGGTGGCGCGGTGAACTTTTGATGCCTACGAGGCCAACGGAATTCGAGATACCCCCACCCCCCACCCCCTCTCCCGATGGCCAGCGTTAGATGTCTGGGGTCACTAAACAATTAAATAATCATCTAATGCCTACTGATCGAACATCGTACACCCGATATAAGACGTGCCCATCTGAACAATTAACGTTTACTGTTATAGTTACTGGCGAGTAAATAGGCGTTGTGTATAGTTTTCACGAAAACTAAATGGATTAAAACATACATTTACAGTACTATATCATATGACTATCATAATTGTATCGTAGACGCGTCAGAAAGCGAACAAGGCGCGCGCGCGGAGAATATTATCAATTAAGATGCGCTCGATACGGTTACGTTACGTTTTCGCGAGATAAAATTTTCGTCTGCGGACGAGCGATTACAAAGGATACGGCCGTTATATTGTGGTTGTGTTATTACGTCTACGCGTGGAACGATAAATTAGACTTTATTTTATTATTGTGTAGTTCGATAAGTCATAACGTCGTATTATGTATGGAATATATAGAGTGCGAGTCTACGCGTCCCGAATAGCCGTACTTAGATTTTATCCGATGCAATAATTGTACGATTCGCGTGAGTGTTTTACGGCTAGAGAATCTCAGAAATCGCACGTTTTTATCGTGCACAGCAACAGCGCTGATGCGTTGTTGTGCAGGTAAAGTAAACCTGCTCACAATTCGATTTAATTTAAACATGGTGATTCGGGTACGAGTGGAATTATCATCGTTTGGTAAGTTCTTTAAGTAAATCGCTTGGAAACATTCGAGCTTAACCAATGGTATTTTAATTTTTTTTTTTTTTTTTTAATGAAATAAGAGTGATTTTTTTTATATCTCTGCATTTCACGGTATTAAAATCGAATTGACGAATAAAATAACATATAAACTTGATAACGTGAAACAAAAACATCAATCAATCGTAAAAAGAAAGTGCATTAGTATCATGCATGATAAGGATTTGTAAATGAGAAACTTATTTATATAGTCTTTAATTAAATTACAAGACAGTTAGTTAAAAAAAATATATATATATATTTATTTTGTGAATTAAAATAATGAATATTTGAAACGTTGGTACTTAATAAGTTTGCAAGGACAAAAAAAATTATACGACTGATTCGTTAATAGTCAATTATTGTACTTAGTTACAACGTACAATAAAATAATAATTGATGTACTTATAAAAAATAATGTTTTAGCCACGGGGTTTGTAAGTGGTGCATAATCTCCTATAGAAGAACCGTGGAATGATATTCGAACGTCCACGGAGTGGTTCGAAATTTCTTTGAAAATAATATGAAAATAAAAGTTTTCGATTACAAAATGATTAAACCATTATTTAATCATAATATATTTGTCATATTATATTTTTGTAATATAATGATCATAATTTCTTTTCAAACAATAATAGACGATAGAAAACTAATGATTTTCTTTTTTATTCAAAGGAGTTTGTTACTATACTAAATATCCTAAATAGGTTCTTAACCCATAAACGGTTAAGAGCTATTAGAATATAAGGTTTTTATGATGTATGATAGTCACAGCTAATTAATTAAGTCTGCAAGATAGAATGCACATGATAATTCGGAAAATACGTTTTTAAACATAACTCGTTTACATAGGCCGAAAAGTTAGCAAGCGAAATACCATACTATTATGTACTGTAGATCTGTCGGAAAAATATAAACACCACCTGTTCAGGAGTTCAACCATATTGTACAATATCGACTTGATTGTTGAACTTTGCGATGAAAGTTTCGAACCGGCATCTACTCGCAGTTAGTAACACAACCCGCGTAAGGTCCCGCCGGCGACCAATGCCTGGGAAATCGTGGGATCTGCTTTACGAAACTTGCGCACTAAACACTGTGAATTTGAACGTGTGTATGGGTTAATGTGTTTGTGTGTGTGTGTGTGTGTGTGTGTGTGTGTGTGTGTGTGTGTGTGTATGTGTGTGTGTGTGTGTGTGTGTGTGTGTGTGTGTGTGCTGGTGGGTGTGTATATGTAAAACGTAATAAAATACATAATGTATTTTAAGAAACATCGACACGGATTTAATCATTACTTTGCGAAAAACTTTTCGGTTAACCTTTAATTATTTCACGTACAAACGATCCGCTGTAGGTTTCTACGTCATCCTCCTCTCATTGTCTATACAATATGTGTACAGCGTGTTTTCATACGTTTGTGCTACAAGCGCGTGCGTATGTGTGTGTATGTGTGTGTGTGTGTGTGTGTGTGTGTGTGTGTGTGTGTGTGTGTGTGTGTGTGTGTGTGTGTGTGTGTGTGTGTGTGTGTGTGTATGTTTATAACTAATGTGGAGTGAGATTTAAACTGCTTTGACGCAACGTGTTACTAAGAGAAAACAAAGCTGCAACAGTGCGAATGAATACACGATGAGTGGCCGAATTTTCGATGATCTCTCGCGATAGACCGTTGACAAAAAAAAAAAAAGAACCAGATGTGTCTCGCTCTGCTGTACAGTTGGGGGTGGAGTGCACCTCGTTTATAGGATAGTTCATTATTACAATGGATTTGTTAAATTTGAATGCAATGATAGATATCATTGTAAACGAATAACGATTCTGAACGGAGTTAATATGTTTGTCTAGGATATAATACATTGTTATTTATAAATATTGTAAAAATTATATTTTATTTTGAAACGTCAGATATATTTTCAATTAGGATGGGTTGGCAGTTGCGTACAGCGACATAGTTTGTCAGTCTAGAATATTATACATTATATTATATTTTTCATGTAACAATATTCGCTGTTCAAACGCTTATAAAAAAAAATTGTTCATATGGATTTTAATAATTTTTGAATGACATTAAGAACTACTTCTGTGGAATCTTTTATTAAATTTTCAAGTATTTTGTAGGAGACAAATTTTTTTTATCACCGACTAAAAAAAAAAAAAGAACGGATGGGCCTCGCTCTGCTGTACAGTTAGGGGTGGAGTGCACCTCGCTTATAGGATAGGTCATTATTATAATGGATTTGTTAAATTTGAATGCAATGATAGATATCATTGTATACGAATAACGATTCTAAACGGAGTTCATATGTTTGTCTAGGATATAATACATTGTTATTTATAAACATTGTAAAAAGTATATTTTATTTTGAAACGATAAATATATTTTTCAATGAGGATGGGTTGGCAGTTGCATACAGCGATATAGTTTGTCAGTCTAGAACATTCTACATTATATTATATTTTACATGTAATTTTATGTCAATATTCGCTGTTCAAACGCTTATAAAAAAAATTGTGCCTATGGATTTTAATAATTTTTGAATGACTTTAAGAACTACTTCTATGGAATCTTCGATTAAATTTTCAAGTATTTTGTAGTAGCCAAATTTTTTTTATCACCGATTATAAAAATAAAATGTAAAAAAATCGAATATTTTAAATGCCTATAAATGGCTTAAAAATCAATATAATATTTTGAAAAAAATATTGCATAAAAGAAATACCAATCTCAACAGCTGGTAGAAATTTAAAAAATCTGCGACTTATAATTTTTGAATTATAACAAATATTTAAAATCGTTTGAGAATAAATCGCTATTTTATGCAATTTCGTAAATATTTAAATTTCAAACAGTCATAAAATTTCTTCCTCTAAGTTCGGTAGAAATTTTTTTAAAGATTTTTGAAAAGTAGCTTATAGATAACCTAGTATTAAAATTTTGAACCTTAAGTATGAACAGAAAAAATTTTATGAATTTTTATCTACAAAATAACTTGCAAATTATCGTGATTTTTACATATTTCGTATAAATTGGAACTTTGAGCACTTATAAAAAAAAATTGTGACTTACGATTTTAGATTTTTTTTTATCAGTTAAGGAACAACTTATAAGAAACCTTGTATTAAATTTTCAAGATTTTCTGGGCAGCCAAAAAAATTTTATCGTTATTTAAAAAAAAAATACTTAAAAAATTTGAAATTTGAAATTGTCTATTAATAGCTTAATAAAAGTCAAAATACTTTGAAAATTTAATGGTGTATAGAGAACGCTAATCTAAACATTTGGTGAAAATTTCAAGTATTTACATTGATTAGTATTTGACTTATAGTAAAATAAAAAATTTGATTTTGTCGAAAACTGGTTTTGCGTAAAAACTCCCGTTTTTCCTTATTTTTTTAGGGCTTTTTCCATCGCATTTAAAAAATATTGAAAAGTTTTTACTTTTGACCGAACAAAGTACCAACTAGATTCACTTTCCTTTCAGAAAAGTTGCTACATAAGCAAATCGAAGCATTTTTACTGCCAAACAAAAAAAAAAAAATAAATAAAAAAAAAAAAACACACATCATTGTAAAACCAATAGATTCCATCACTCCGTTCAGAATCTAAAAGAACCGGATAGGCCTCGCTCTGCTGTACACTTGGGGGTGAAGTGCGACTCTTTATAAGATAGGTCACTGTAATGGATTTGTTAAATTTGAATTCAATGATAGGTATCATTGTATACGAAAAACGATTCTGAACCGAGATGATATGTTTGTCTAGGATATAATACATTGTTATTTATAAATATTGTAATAAGTATATTTTATTTTGAAACGATAAATATATTTTTTAATTAGAATGGGTTGGCAGTTGCATACAACAACATAGTTTGTCAGTCTAGAATATTATACATTATATTATATTTTAACTTATAATTATATTTTAAAAAATAAAAAATAAAGAACACACATCATTGTAAAACCAATAGATTCCATCACTCCGTTCAGAATCTAAAAAAAATATTATAGTGTGTGTGGAGTAACGGATATTGTTTGCGAGAAAAATATTTATAACAGCTTTCAATGGTGACGATGATGACGATAGAATCAAAGAGAAAGTTTGTTGACAATAAAAATAAAAAAAAGGAAGAAAGAAGCGATCAAAATCAAAATAATTACGTTGGATTTTCGATTTTGTGCTTTTGTGCACGTGAAAAATATACCAACGATCATTCAATCGTTGCTTACGATGATTGTTGTAATTAAAAATCGAGTTCTCTCCGTTCATTTCAAATACTTTTTATCGATTAATTTGATTTTTATTATCTTAGCATCAAAATGTATACAAAATAATAAAAATAATAAGATCATGGAAAATATATTACAACATGATTTGTGAATATTGCCTCGTCCCTTTTGAAACCTGTGATATAAATTACTTTTCTTATTTTTCTTTTTATTTTTGAAATGACTAGGTTTTGAAATTGTTAAACTTAATACCTAGCATTAACAGTAAAATTTATATTCCTTTATTTTGCGAAATATCTTCGCGGTCTACTAGGAATGAAAATAAAACGGTCTGAAGTGACAGCAGCAATGTTCATTCATAGTTGTTATCAAAAATATTCTTTTCGCGATATTTAATATTTAATATTATTATTATTATTATTATTATTATTATTATTATTATTATTATCTCATTTATTCTTGTATAATGTCATATTATATTATAATATGTCGGATAATAATATTACATATTCGATTTTAAATGTATTTTATAAATTTGGTAGATTGTTTGTTTCGACATCGTTCGTATTAAAATTTCTCGTAATATTCCATGTAACATTTACAGGAATTTAATAAACATGGGACATTTATAAAATATTCTTTTTGTATTACTAAGTATGTTAATCATGTTAAGTGAGTTAAATTATATTATTGTGTAATAGTAGTGGCTACATCAATCAATTCTTGATGGTAAGAAAATAAATAAATGGTTAAGGATATGAATGTGTTAAGACAATGAAATTTTAGAAATGTAGATGACATGTTAACGGAAAAAATTATCAGTTATGGGGGAAAATGAAAGCCAGAATTAATTTGAGTGAGAAATAAATGTAATGTTTCATTATTTTACATTTTAATGTTTAAATATATATCATATGGAACAAACTCATGAAATTAAGTTAATAAGGGTCGTAGAAGACGAAGGTGGTTGTTGAGTGTGACAATTTTGCTTCTGATATGAGGTGCCTAAGTAAGTCGGCGGTTGATGTGGATTCCAAGATATCGTACACACTGGGCATTAGGTAAAGTTTGATTGTTTAGAAATAGTGTCGGGCAAGTGCCGTGCCGAAGAGTGAAAGTACAATGAGTGGATTTTCTCTCATTCATTTTTAGTTCCCATTTTCTATACCATGTTTCGAGGAGGTGAAGATGGTTTTTTATATAGATTGAAGCTAAGTTAGGGTCAGGACTGCTAGCTATTATAGCTTTGTCATCTGCAAAATCGCCGACTAGGGTTTGGTTTGATTTAGGTTGGTCAGAGATGAATAGATTAAATAGTAGTGGGGCAGTCACTGCACGTCGCGGTACACCAGCATTAATTCCTGCTGGAGGGGAGATTGCAGAACCTATATGCACTGAGAAAAAGCGGTCTTCTAGGTAAGATTTTAGGAGTGACTAGTAGTAGTGACTAGATGGGAGACGTCGAGGAAAGTTCCAGTACAGTTGAGTTTTTCCTCTAATGTGTATGAGATTTTATCAACTACCGTGTGTACTTGTTGTACAGTGGAATGGCTGTTGCGAAATCCAAATTGAGAGTTTGGTAGTATATTTGCATCAGTGACTATGGGTAGGATACGTTTTAAAAAAAGTTTTTCAAATATTTTTGACAGGATCGGGAGAAGACTTCTATACGAGGAGGGACAGTTCGGCGGTTTATTAGGTTTAAGGATTAAAATTATAGTGGAGTATTTCCATAGGATTGGAAATTATGATAGCCTTAACATTGAATTGTATATTTGAGTAAGGAATATTATAGTTTTTTTTGGTAAGTGTCTAATTATTTCAGCGGTTATCAAGTCGAAACCTGGTGATTTTTTTAGAGTAATTTTTTTTATAATAAATTCGACTTCTCCGGGAGAAAAGGCTCGGGGAGGAAGACACATTTGAAGAGGAGAGTTGAGAAAATGTTCAACATTTTTGATTCTATTTTAAGATAGAATATCAAGGTGTGGCTGAAATGTATTGACTAGATGTTTGCGAAGATATTTGCTTGGTCAATTTCAGATGTAGCCCAGCTGCCATCGTTACTGCGTAAGGTAGGTGGTGGATTATGGATGTGGAAAAGTTTTCTATTAGCTTTTCAAAGTGTACCATCTTTATGAGAGAGTGATGATAGATGTGTAGTATATGATTCAGATCTGTGGTTAGCTAAAATTCGTTTAAGTTTTAATGCAAGAGAATTGTAGTGGAGTTTATCTGATGGATATCTACTGTATTGCTACACAGCACGAGCACGCAGTTTTGCTGCGATTAAAGTCCTTATATAAGTAGGAAGATTGTAAGGTGACTTTTTAGAAGGTTGTAGTTTGGGTGATACCCATACCGATGATTGTATGTTATGTGTGAGCAGATTAACAGCGTCATCGATATCAATTATTATTTTTAAACGAGTTTTTAAGTCGGTTTTTCCTCATTTGGATGTAGCAAATTTTTCCCAAACAGTTTGATGTTGGGATATGACTGTGGTGGTAGATTTGTCGGGAGGTTGACAAACTATGATAAGAAGGACTTGAGAGTGGTCTGAGCATGGATCTAAAAGGTTGAGCGTTTGAGTATAGAGAGGTTATTAGGAATTTTGGTGATAAATAAATCCAATATATTGGGGTTTTTGCGATATGTTTTGCGTTTAGGTCACCACCTATAATAAAATTGTTATTCAGGGTAGACAGGTATTCATTAAATTGATTGATAGTGATTTTATGTTTTGGTGGACAATAAGTTGCCGCTTTTGTAATAGGGATGTGGTTGAGAATTAAAGATATTGCGCATGATTGAATGTGAGTTGTAATAAAATTAGGAAATGGAGTGAATGTGAGCGAGGATCTGATAAGTATTGCGTGCACGGTGTTGTCTGGGTGATTTACACGATAAGCGTAGTAGCTGGGAAAATTAATAAAAGATACGTTAGTAAAGTGGGTTTCAGATATTAGTACAATATCTATTCTTTTTTCTTGAAGGGTGGCGAGAAGTTGATAACTGTGGTTTTTGGGCCATTGGCGTTCCATAATAGGATGAGTAGAGAGTTGGAGATATATGAGTTATTAATCATTTTTGATTATTGAAAATTTAGAAATTACTGTAGTCAGAAGAGCAAGTAGAGCATTAATCATAGACTTGAAATCGTCTAGGAATTTGGAGATGACATTTTCTAAATTGTTGGAGGAGGGGGAATCGGCATTCTTATTTTGAGTAGTGTCGTTACCTGTTACATTAGCATAAGTTCGGTCATGTGTGTTTGTGAATGGCGGATTTGTTGGTTGATTGTTGAGCTGAGTGTTGAAACTGCTGTTGTTGAGAGATTTGCTTGGTATTGGAATGATGTCTGCGTCGTTGTTGAAGTTCTTTATAGATAGTGCATCCCTTGTGTTGTAATGTATTACACCCTTAATGAATATTGGTGGTGGCAAATCTTTTTTCTTTAATGTATGTGTAGTGATGTTACCCATGATTTTGTGCATCAAAATCATTTTGATTATCATTGTTTACATTAGTGGTGTCGGTCGTCACTGGGCCAGTCTCGGCGAGGGCAGAGTATCGGTTAGGAGAGATAAAGTATTTTGTTTTCTTGGAAGTGGCAGCGGAGGCGGTAGAGGAGGGAGTTTTTGGCGATTGTGGAAGTGATCGTTTATTTTCAGATTGTGATTGAGAATTATTATTCATTATGGGCTTAGTTTTAACTACAGACATTGTTAATTATCTTTATAGGCGATACGGTTCGCTTCGGTTTTGTAAAATTGTTAGCTGACATAATGAGTATATCTTATCTGAGTCCAAAGGTCACCGTGTGGACGGTGCCTCAGAGAATGTTAAATTTGTTGGTATTGTACGGTTGATTTTTTTTTATTATTATTATAATAGTCAAATTAAGTTTCTATTACTTGTATTCTTCGGAAGGAAGGTGGAAGTCAGCTGAGAATGCTAACTTGTGCCACTTTAGAAGATGCTCCGATAGGTATGACACTCGATAAAATCTGTCAAGATTAGATACGTTAAACTGAACATTTCACGAGAGCAACAAAAACGCGTACGCACCTAACGACGTGAGACTCATATAATTTAACAATAATATATTCACAATAAACATTTGCCATTCTAATTTATCAAATAAGAATTTTTAGTTGTTAAATAATTTATCAACAGTACCATATTACATAAGGATCATTACATGAAAAAAATACCATTTTATTATTACTATGTATAAACTTTTATGTATACGATCTGAAATTCGTTAACATATAATGATGAGTCTAATATCACGCAGTTTCTACCATTTTGATTTTCTTAAACTGTAATATATGCGATAAAATATAAACGTTTCAAAAATCTATTACAATTATTACGCGCACCAAGATGTGCAAAAAAGTAATTTTAATGGTAATGCGATCGATGTACATATATGGCATCGGAAATGTGTAGCTCACAGTAGTACGCACTTAACTAACACGCATTTTACGCATCAGTGCATTGTTTTTCGCGGAAGAAAGAATATAGTAATAGTACGTACCTTTCTCGGTAATTACCAAGGGTTGTCGACTGGAAATGAAATCGAAATCGAATCAATAGCTCGTATAGGCACAGAACTCTGAAAAAACACTCGTGATCAACGGGCGTATTTCGTACAAGACGTATTGCCAGTGTAGTAATCTCTGCACAGTCCGTTTTTTTTTTTCGTTGACCGGACCAAAACCAATACAATTTAAATAAAAGCAATATCAAGACACGGCTGGACTAATAAAGTTAAGTTAAAGCAACACCGAGATTGGACAGGATAAGAATAAGACCAGACTGGGCATTAACCATAATATTTTTTATCGATTTTACAACGCAGTATGTAAATTGTTTTTATTGGACTAGACATGAACTGGACTTATACTAGATCGGATTTATCTTTTATGTGGGCTTGATTTGATAATTGTTTATTCAAACAGGCCGTCAAAAATAAATGAATAGATAAATAAATACTATTTTCTGTAGTAACCGGACTCGCCCGAGACGAACCATTAAAAAATTTAATACAAAAACAACGAAATGATTTGTTTTCGAACCATCCATGAACCGAGCTTTATTGTGTACCGAACGGTAGCGATGTACGCTACAAGACGACTTGTAAATATACCAAATAAAAATACATTTCACGTATGCAAATTATATTAGTCACGGTGAGTTATAGATTTGGAAAAATTTGTATTTAATCGATATTCTTTCCCTCGCATACTATAGTCTACAGCGGGAACTTCATGAACCACATTCTGTGGATCAACAATTTCAATCAGTCTCCCCAGAAGTTTTGGAAAACTATTCAAAAGCATTGGGATGAATATGAATACGGGTGTAAAATATGTAAGCAAATTTGTGGATATTTGTGTGTGTGAGTGTGATTTTATCTTTGGGAGTGTGTGTGTGAATAATTTCAAAATTAAATAAGAAAGAGAGTAAAAGGATGTTATTCATTTGGCAATATCACGCCAACTCTACTCTTAGAATTTCACGATGAGTCTTCGAGCTATGATCGTTTTTCACTAAAAAGTGCACCGCCATCCAGTCGATAAGCTTCTGCAAGTTGTTCTACCCAAATTATCATTAATATCATTTATAGTTATCAAAACTAATCGACATATATATTATAATTCAGTGACAACAATATCTATTCAGTAATACGCAAAATTCAAATAACAAATATTGAAATATTTTTCTGCTGTATGTTATGTAACATTTTATTATATTTATGTAGAAAAAAATTAAAGGATTTTCAAAATAGTTGTTAAAGCAAAAAAAAAAAAAATTAATTTTTTTCTATACATTTGTGAACAATTATTGCTTGTTCGTTAAACCACCATTCTGAAATACAGCGAATACTGTTTGATTTTATCTCAGGTACAGGTTTCTATGGAATGTAATATTAAGTTACTAAGAACGTTTGTCGTAATAACAATTATCTAATAAATAATTTGTTGGTTACAACTTATATTCTTTAATGACGAAGCTTAGCACTCAAATATTTCTCTATCCTCCATATACTAGTTACAGTTGAATTAAAAAATTAAAAATTAAAATTTTTTTTTTTTAAATTAAAAATTAAGAGTAATTTACTAAAGCGATATAAAGTAAATAAAAATAAAATAGTTTCCCAAAATGTAAAATCGTAGTTGCACCTATGGGGCTGATAAAATACTGCAGCAGCGACAAACTGAATTTTAAAACCAACATATCATATTTTTCTGCTTCATGACAATGCTTCAGCTCATTCTTTGATATTAGTATCATAATTTTTGGCTAAAAATCCGTTACTGTTATCAAATACCCACTGTATTCACCAGATATGCTTCATCAGACTATTTATAGTTCCAAAGCTGTTAACTACCATGAAAGACGAGCAATTTGACAATGTGAAACATATCCAATGTGACAAGACCCTTGCGTAGTATTTCTGAAAACGATTTTTCCAGAGCCTTCCAGAAACTGTACGATCGTTTAACTATGTGTATAGTATAGGCAGGGGACTATGTTAAAAATAAATAAAATTGTTTGCTTTAACTCGTTTGGGTAATATGTATATATATTTTTTTAATCAGTCTCGGAACTTTTTAAATATACTTTCATGTTTTTCACGAAAAATAGATATCTGATTAGTTCACTGCACGAGTACGCGCTTATGTAATACCTATCGAATAAGTCGTGTGATGACCGAAAACGCTTTGACGTGAGTTAGGTTAGGTTAGGCATGTATACAAAATTTTATATGTAAGGGGGCTTGAATTTGAAAAATAATTGCACAGTAATTATCTCCACCTAAAGTTAGAATCATTCATAATAATGGCCACATAGGAGCAAGCGCTGGTAGAAGAGGTCTACTCGTATTGACCATATTGACCCACTTGGATACGCGCCTGAACGTGAGTTTCGATCGGTTTATAAACACTCGAGTCGTATGTTCGGTTTTGCCCGACGATCGAGTTCAAAATCGACCAACAATATAATACACTCTTATGTAAATAGGGATGTTAAGTGTTTTAGTAAAACGTTATCGAAAAATAACTGTCTACGGCGTTGTTGGAGTACATAATTTACGAGCGTAAATATCATCATTTTATGCGGTAGCGCGATGTGCAATTACATATTATTGCTGTTATAAGAACGAAATCGGTTTAAACGTTTTTAATGAATCATCGGTGTGTAAGCGTAATACCAATATAACCGATATGTATGCGTTCATGATTGTATCAACCGTTTTATTAATTTTTAGTTCAAAACAATAGCGCGTTTTCGTCCGGTGACATTAAATCATTTTATATTGCGTTAGGTTTCCGTAAAACCTATTTCCGCATTCAGTTTCCCGGACGATTTATACATAAAATTACTGCACTGTATACGTGCGTACTGAAAATATATATCATCGCAAAACAAAACGCTATGCGTATAAATATATTATAGCTATTCGAAATCGTCATCGATCGTATAACGTAAAATTATGCGAAAAATTTGAACGGTGACAACGATTTTCCTTAATCATTAGGTACCGTTTAATTTATCAAACATCGTATCGTTCAAATCGCATAAATTGATCGGATTAAACTTGAAGACGGACGGCGGACGATGCTTATTTTGATTTTTATTTTTTGTCCATTTTGTTTTGCAGTACGAAATTGCGTACCGCTACGAGTATATTTTATAGTGTACGTGCTCAACCAAACGGATGTGTATATTATTATTAATAACACGACAGTCGAAACGATTGATGTTGTGAGCTTTAAGCCGCTACGGTATGTTTGATCCCTTCGATGTAACATCGCGTAAGTCAAACACGAGGTCACCCCGTGATGTTCAGGGTTGTATATGAGTCAATATATAAATATGTTTACGGTTCAAAAACGTTAAAAAGAAGCGTGTTCGAGAGACAGGGAAGGGAAAAAACGAAAACTTGTTGAGCATATACGAACTCAACATATAGTTGCACTTGTATATAGTGCGCCGCACGCGAATTGCAAACACTCGGTAAAACACCGGTGCACATAAATGCCGTTATACTACTACGACGTTGATTACGATGATGAGGACGGTGGTGATTAGAATCGACGAGGATATTTATCGCGTTTTGACGGACGTTCTGTACCCGAATCGTCGAAACGATATTATTGTGTGTACAGCAAAGTGTGCATATCATACGATCGTGTAACGGATTGAAAACATCGTAAAATCTAAAGGATTTTTCGGTGCGCTTACGGCAAACTACGCGATGATATTGCACGATGGGGTTTGAAACGCTTTCGATCGCAATAAGTGCTATTGCAGTTTCACCATAGAATTCGACGAGCGCGCACCGAACCGCGCGCTATAATATACAATGCGCGATGTAGACGTGAAAGGCAACGGAAAGTACGGTTATAGATGTCAACGATACATCGATACATCATTATCGATCAATATTCACTATCGATGACATTTTTCGACACGACAATAATACCGTGGTCATATATACTTGAACAATATTTATTTTTATTTTTTTCATTTGCACCAATAATAATTGTACGTCATAAACAAATTAAATATATTGTTTGAGCACCCTGACTTTGCGTAGCCTAACGATATCCATCTCGTATTTGACAATCTGATATTTCAACGAAAGACTGTCGCGATTGTTTTGTTTTAGACGCCGACCTTTGCGTATTGTTTCTATTGCGTCTTGCGTGTGTCGCTTCCGTTTTGCGTACATTGGATCGTGCTCTTGTATAGTCGCCAAATACATGCATGTGGTTTTCAGTTTTTCTTAATTTGAGAGGGGAAAAGGTGGGCATTTACCCCTGTCTGATTTTAAAAGCAGCCCGAGAGGTCGGTTCCAGATTGTTGAATTGTAATCATAGCTATATATTATTAACACAAAAACATGCCTATTATTATAATTTTTTCAGAAAGTATTATACCACGTATCTACTAAGAACTTGTTGTTACACATCCTTTAATAAACTAACAATATGTTTTAATCAATAACAGTTTTCATAACAGTTTACAGAGTTTTAATTGGTATCGGTATAAAATTAATTTTATAAAATATCTACTTCCTCATATTTCCAATTGATGTTTTTACCTAATAAAAAAAGTAGTAGTAGAGGATTGGAAGCATCGACTTTCTATCTTTGTCTATCACACGCGTAACAGGATGATAGACGTATTTTATAGAGGTCTTTGAAATCGTTTGCATTGAATTTGATAACAACAAGTATTTTAATAATAAAAAACAGTCAACAGTTGTAGACGTAATTGCTTCATCCACGTAAGCGAGACCAATTTTAACAATAGCGTGTTGACTATCTGCATATTCTTACGGCATCTTACATACTCTAATACGACGCCGAATGATACGAATTATTCATTACTTTTATTTTGCTCGAAACCTCAAGGCGTACAGCTTTCAAAGTCACTTATTTAATAATACAGGAAACAACGCTGCAAATACTTTTTTAAATTCATTTAAAAAAATCGTATTTAGTGAAATCTCGTTTGAAATCCCGCGAGACGTATCATTATCATTTATCATTATGTGATATCATTTACAGGCGAATTCAGTAGAAACTGTCTATAACGACCTCGGTCGAAAACAGTTGTCTTATCCGATGTAAGTTACAGGAATAATATAACAACATTATTATATAATAGTCGATTTTAACGATGGAACCAGGGATTGTAACCTTTATGTTTTTTACGGTTTCGGTTTCGGTTAGGTTTTTAAAAAAAAAAAAAATCCGGAGGTTCGGTTATAATCTTAAATCTTAAAATTATGAAATTGAGGTTGTGGTTTTGGTTACGGTTACAACTGGTTAACCTGTTAACAAAAAAATTTCAAATTTTGAATAGTTTTGTGTATGTGTAATATTGTTATAAATTAACATTTATAAAAAACACATCATTGTAAATATTTATTTACAATAAAAAAAGAACTCCTATTGTCTTCTCAAATATTTTCTGTTTTAGCCTTAACATTATTTTGAATTATTTTTGAGTTATATAGTTTAAATGTATTTAAGTTTTTTTACCTAATTTGTTATCTTTGTTACAATGAACATTAACATGATGCTAATATTTTCGAACAAAAATCTTCGACGGTTATCCGCGCGTGACAAATATATATATATATATATATAAAATAGATTCCATCACTCCGTTCAGAATCTAAAAATGTCCTTAAAATAGAAAAAATGTCAAAAAAATGCAAAATAAAAGTTTCATTTTAAAATTATCTGATGTATGAATCGAATTATGTACTTGGAAAGAAGCATTGCTCTATGCCAGGGGTCTCCAAACTACGGCCCGCGAACCAGTTTTAACCAGCCCGCAGCACCCATAGGGCGGTAAATAAGTATAGATATTATAGATAAAAAAATTATTTCAAAAATTATTATAATTACAATATATATATTATCATTTAAATGTATATCAATTGTATTTAAGTATATTGTAGAAAATATTTTATAAAAAGATTTAAAGTAAATCTATTATTTCATAAAATTAAAAAATATATGTGTTTATAAACTTTTGGCCCGCTAAGAGCATTTGATATTTTTTGTGGCCCTTGAATAAAAAAGTTTGGAGACCCCTGCCCTATGCTACTCACTAAAAAATGCATTTTGCATCAGTCCGTTCTCTAATCATTAGGTATAAAGTAGGTTAAAACCTACTATATATTAAGTATTAAGTATAAGTAATTATAATATAGTTAATTATGTGTCTGTTATGAATTGTGATATTATATAATATGGTGATTTTATATGAACGCGATCATACACGTATGACATAAGCGATGGCCGTTATCACCCGCAGTTGCCATCAAAATAATATAAATTCAATAACAGTAGGTTATATTATTGCGAATAATATAATAATAATATTTAATAATGAGGTATCCAATAATCGCCTATTGGCCATTAACCTACAACCGAGTAACCGAAACCTAATAGGTACTTTTACAGTACCCAGATCTACTCTTTTAACCCACCTTTCGTAGTCACAAATGATTTACTATACCTACCATAGAAATTATATCCTATAACCATCGTTAATTAATATTTCTTATTTCATAATTCCACGAATGAATAGTGGACTCTGAAAGTCTGAACAGTCTGAACTGTCGTCGATTGTCGGCGTTCATGTCTATTTTAGTGTTTTATTATGATTATAATAATTTAATTATTATTCTATCGTATAATAATTATTATATTATATTATTATATTTATTCTATCTGTGGAAAGGGGTGTCAGAATATTTCCACGGTTTCCACAGCCGGTCGTAAGGGGCGACTGATGTGGTTGCGTCAGGTCGACAGCCGGTGTAAAATTATGTCAAATAGAATGAGGAGTCCTTATCGATACTTAGGCGGTTTGTCCCATCTCGGATGTGCGCGGGGACAACAAGTGAGAGGAAATATTATATCTAGAGGAGGAGGAGACCTGGATGTTGAAGTGTGTGATACCACCCGGACAGCCAGTGTGGTAGCTGTTCCACCAGTTATGTGTGCAGGCCTACCCAACACGGGTAATGTCAACGGTGTTGGGACATCACCATTGCGCCCCGGGTTAAATCTGAGTCTAGGTATGAGGGATAGATTTAAAGTGAGAATAGGCACGTGGAATGTTGGAACGTTGACAGGCAGAAGTAGAGAATTAGCAGAAGTATTGAAGAGAAGGAAAGTTAATATTTGTTGTGTACAGGAAACTAAATGGAAAGGAGAGAAAGCAAAAGAAATAGGAGAGGGCTATAAGGTAATATATTCAGGTAGGACTAGTACTAGGAATGGCGTTGGAGTAATATTGGATGATGAGATGAAAATTAAGGTAGTCGACGTAGGAAGGAAAAGTGATAGAATTATTACGGTAAAATTGGTATTCGAGGAGAAAGTATTAAACGTAATAAGTGCGTATGCACCGCAAATAGGATGTGAAGAAAGTGAAAAGGAAGAGTTTTGGCGAGAGATGGATGAGGTGATGCAAGGAATACCAGGAAATGAGGATGCTGTGATTGGTGGTGATATGAATGGTCACGTAGGGAGTGAGAGGGTAGGGTATGAAAGAGTGCATGGAGGGTATGGTTTTGGCGAAAGGAATGAGGCTGGAGAAAAAGTTTTGGATTTTGCAGAATCGTATGAGCTTGCAGTAATCAATACATATTTTAGGAAAAGAAAAGAGCATTATATAACATACAAGAGTGGAAGAAATAGGTCGCAGATTGATTATTTTATGTGGAGGAGAGACAATATAAAAAGAGTAAAGGATTGTAAAGTAATTCCTGGAGAGTGTGTAATAACACAACATAGGTTGATGATAATGGAAATATGGTGTAGTGGAAAAAAGATGAACAAAAGAAGGAATACAGGGAAGGAGATCAGAATTAGGTGGTGGAAATTAATAGGAAACAAAGAGAAGGAGTTTATAAAGAAATTAAAAGAAAAAGCTGTGTGGAATGTTGAGGGAGATATAAATGAGGTTTGGAGAAGGATGGTCACTTGTGTTAAGAACATAGCAAAAGAGGTTGTTGGTGAAACCAAAAGTAGTTTACCAGAAGACAAGGAAACGTGGTGGTGGGATGAGGAGATTCAGAGAGTAGTAGCGAGTAAGAAAAAGCAATTTAAGGTATGGCAGAAAAGTAGGAAGAGGGAAGATTGGATAGAGTATAAAAATGTATGTAAAATAGTGAAAAGTGCTGTAAGCAAAGCAAAGCTTAATAGGTATGATGAGTTATATGAGCGGCTAGGAACACAGGAAGGAGAAAAAGAAATTTATAGACTGGCGAAGGTCAGAGAAAAGCGATCCAAGGATTTCCAAGATGTTTGGTGTATAAAAAATGAGGATAAGAGAGTTTTAACAAATTATGAGGATGTGAAAAAAAGATGGAAAGAATATTTTGAGAAATTACTGAACGAGGAATATCCAAAAGAAGTTTTAGAGAGTATGTCATGGAATGAAGGATTGATTGGTCTAGTGGGCGAGGAGGAAGTGAGAGATGCGGTGAAGGAGATGAAAAAGAAAAAAGCGGTAGGACCAGATGGAGTACCTGTAGAGGTGTGGAAAATGTTAGGAGATGTAAGCATTGGGTGGTTGAAAAATCTTTTTAATAAGATACTGATAGAGGGAAAAATGCCAGAAGATTGGAGAAAGAGTTTTATTGTACCAATATTTAAAGGAAAAGGAGACATACAAGAATGTGGGAACTATAGAGGAATAAAGCTCATGAGTCATAGTATGAAGATCTGGGAAAAGATTATAGAGAAGAGGATAAGAAGTGAGACCTCGATATCAGGAAACCAGTTTGGTTTTATGCCAGGAAAATCGACAATGGAGCCATTATTTTGTGTTAGGCAATTAGTAGAGAAGTACAGAGAAAAGAATAAAAAACTATGCATGGTGTTTATAGATTTAGAAAAGGCGTATGACAGGGTGCCAAGGGAAGTTTTAAGATGGGCATTAATGAGGAAAAATGTCCCAAAAATGTATGTTAATTTGATCCAGGATATGTATGAAGGGTCGAGTACTAGTGTCAAGAGTCGGTGTGGAGTATCAGAAGGTTTCAGTATAGGAGTAGGTGTGCACCAGGGGTCAGCTCTAAGCCCCTACCTGTTCTCAGTGGTAATGGATGAGGTTTCAAAGGAGATACAGGGTGAGATACCATGGTGTATGATGTTTGCGGATGATATAGTTCTGATAGGAGAAAACCTAGAAGTTGTCAATAATAGGTTAAATGAGTGGAGGTTAGCCCTCGAAGAAAAGGGATTGAGAGTTAGTAGAAATAAAACTGAGTATATTGAGTATGATTTTGGACTAAGAGACCAAGAAGTTGAAGGAATGAGGAGACAACTGACAATAGATGGTGATGTGATAGGTGAAGTTGAAAGCTTTAAATACTTAGGATCTTTTGTTCAAAAGGACGGGGGCTTTGACATTGATGTAAAACATAGGATTAAGTGCGGGTGGATGAAATGGAGAGAAGCATCGTGCGTGTTATGCGATAAGAGAATTCCAATTAGGCTGAAAGGTAAATTTTATAAAAGTGTAGTGAGACCAACTATGCTGTATGGTTCAGAGTGTTGGGCGGTGAACAGGAGAATAGAACAAAGTATGAGTGTCGCGGAAATGAGAATGCTTAGATGGTTGAGTGGAGTGACAAGAGAAGATAGAATAAGGAATGAATACGTGAGAAGTAGTGTTGGTGTAGCGCCAATTGTGGACAAAATGAGAGAAAATAGGCTGAGATGGTTTGGGCATGTGATGAGGCGAGAGGAAACGAATGCAGTAAGAGTGGTTATGAAGATGGACGTTGAAGGGAAAAGAGGAAGAGGAAGACCAAAAAAGAGATGGTTGGAGACTTTGGAGAATGACATGAGGGCTGTCGGTGTGTGCAGAGGAGATGTGATTGACCGAGTAAAGTGGAGGTGTAGGACAAGGGTGGCCGACCCCAAATAGTTGGGAGGAAGGCGAAGTAGAAGAAGAAGAAGAAGAAGAATTATTATTCTATCGTGACACTACACGCTTCATATACACACACACACTGTGCTATTAATGAACTTGATTCCATTATGCCCATTTAAATCAATGGTATAACTATGACGAGGAAAAAAAGACCATATATTTTTAAAGTGTTTCCGACATCCTCTTTAGTCAATAATTTCGTATAAATATTTTTGGATAATACCATTTATCATTGAATTCTATAATCAATAATAATACCTACTCGATAATTCACAGCTATATTATATTATACAAACTATAATTAATTATTATTAAATTATAAATTATATGGGTGATACTTTCCTTTTGCATAGTATAAAATATTCTTGGAAAAAATATAAATTAAATAATAAATAATATTGAAAACGTCAAACAAAAAAAGGTATAATTTCTTTGAAAAATTTACTTATAAATAAAAAGTTATAACCGAAAAAACCTAAAAAAATTAAACTTAAGAAATTGGGTTTGGGTTTTGATCAGGTTATTTAAATATTTGAAAAATGGTTATGGTTTAGGTTCCGGTTTACAATAACTACAAGGTTCCCGGTTCTATAACCAGTTATTTTTGGTCCGGTTACAGTCCCTGAATGTAACTAAGCTATTACGATGAACACATACTTACCGTTAGACACATTGAGATGTTGGTCTAATTGGATGCGTCGAGTAGTTCTAAGTGATTCTTACTGCATCATTGCAAGTATAGAATTAATTTTAAACTCAATTTTATATGTTTGTGATTTGTCGATCTACAGAGGAAATGTCGGATTAATAACAAAAAAATAATTTTTTTTATTATTGACTTAGATTATTGGTGTTATTTTATTTAGTATAATTTACTACTATTATTTAATTTGTTTTTTCATACATCACTATCCGATCAACACACGCATAAAATATGTTGAATGCACCAAGTTAAAGTTTGTTGAAAAATATATTGCTATGATATTCCAATCAGTTTTTAATACTGCTATTCGTGTGACCGTCCATCGCAGGAATACATGCTATAAAATAATGTATAATGTTTGAATAAAACTTAAAAATTAAAATTCGCGACGACAGATATGATACCTGCAAACCTGTTTATCTAACACACACCAATTTTTACATTTTATTATTTTTGTTATTTTTTTTTTATTTCCCAATGTAAATTTAAATTTTTATTTTTATTAATCACGAAGTCCATTTATTTTCGCAATAAATAATTTAGTTATATATCGATAGGTAATAAAAAAAATATATGAATAGAAAAAATGAAATACAATTAAAATAGTAAGTTATGTGTCTTTTTATTTTTACTATTTTATAGTATTTTAACGAGATATTTCAATAATTGAATTATTCCTATTTCATAAAAAAACATCAACCGGTCAGCAAATTTTTTGATTTAAATTAACTGTACTTAAACTTATAAATATTATTTTACTAAGATGGTTAGATTCCAGAAAATTTATTTTTTAAAAATATCTACATAATGTAATCTGATATACCTATTAAATGTCGATACTAACTTTTAGTCTTTCGATTTCTATTCAACAAAAAAACTCATGAAGTATAGTACAATTTCAAATTTCTTAAATTATATCATAATTATACTCAATGCGTTTCATTTTTAAATGTATTAATTTTCACTCCATAATTGTATTTTCAGTATCAGTCGCGTAATATTTTGATGAGTTTTTTACGGATTTCTAATTTCTTTGAACCTCAACGTTTAACTTCATTATCACACCCTAATGCTATTACCAGCTTTTCATTTTCACTTAACTTTTTTAACGACAACACAGTTTCAATTATTGTCACTAATATTTCGTTACTCGTAATATTTATAAAATCAAATATCCTATTGCAAATTTCGAATAATCGTACTAAAATGGCTCTGTTATTTAATTTTCTTATTATTTAATCCGTGGTTGTAATTGTTGTAAAAAATTAAATATTTACTTCGAATCTGTTGCTTTGTAACATTGGAGATAAGTTTTAATGTAATGTTGTAACTGAAGTGTTTCTATATACCGAAAGACACAAATCTAAGTCCATATAATCTTTGTACAGTTACAGTTTTCCAACATCCTTCGAGCGGTCCTCATTATGTATATATAACTACTTTTATAACTAAATCATTATTAGATAACAGATGTGGTTATGATTAGATTTTACTCTTTGAAATACTATTTACACTTTAAAACTGCTAAAGGACCACTAACAATTCTGTTATCCGGGTTCGTCAAATATTGTACTTAAATTTACATTCATGTAAACAGCCTCTGTTGGTTTTTATTTTTCTGCGGAAAGTTTGTAACACTTTGTATACCATTAATAATAATCCCCAAGTACCGAAAAAAACTACAGACCATCGACGTCGATCTAAAATCGATTGATGCTTCAATAACTTATTAACATTCCCTACTATCCAAGTCTAACCGTGTAGTTCGTCTTATTAAATGTATTATCCGTGATTAATGACTTTACCCTTACGTGAAAGGAAGTGATTCGTTGTCCATGTCGAACTGTCCTTTAAATTATCTAATTATATTTAATAAACTCTATAGAATATAGCTATTGATCTATTAAAAAATAAGTATTGCATTTTCTGGGGACACTCCTATTGTTCTGCCGAGTACGCTTTTGAAAAGTTTTCGATTACAACTTTGTTTTTGACACTTGGATTTTCCATTTTCCATTTAATTGCATTTATTATCATGTGTTCAGTATATACTTCACGTTTAAACATAAAGTTAAACGCATATGATTCAATTTAGTTGGGATGGTCACTTGTTCAAATCACATACAACGTGTTCAAGGGTTGAACGCTGTTAGTTCGAAAAGTTATTTCGTGAAAATGTTACATGTACGAAATTCCACGGGGTGCAGATAGTAAATATGTCATTTATGAACCACGAGTAAAAAAAAATAAAAATATATTTTCTGCAACAAAACTAAAGTCATCAATTCTTTTTTGTAACATTAAATAATAAGAGATTGCTTTCAACGGTTTTATTTATACATGATGATAACTGATTGGTTCTTGAATTTTGCAGTCTTTTATTTTAGCGTACTTACATTTTCTTTCTCTGGTATTTTTTGTTTCTTGTATCACAAACAGTAATGTAAAACTTTGGTTTCGATTTCACTTTGTACTTTTTACACAATTTTTATGAATTTATGACGTCCTAAAGAAGTAGTAAAATATTTAGTATTATTATGAATTGTTTTTGTTATAAAGTTTCTTTCGGCTGTAAACAATGGAATTTCTTCCCTCTGTACACTCAAAACAGTTTTTTTAATAAACTTAACGGCAAAGAGTTGGCCGTGTTTATTGACTGTTACATTTTCAGATCACTGACTTGCTATTATTATTATTCTTACAGTATTTGTTTGATTATTATTAATTTTTTTTTTTTTTTAATTTCTGCAGATAAATTATTTTTACTCAGTACTCACAATCGTATTCCGAAATGTCCGAGTACATGAAAATTTTTTGATTAGATATTCCTGTCAGATATTTTCTGTTAATTAGTAATGTATTCATAAATAATAGTTTCGAAAAAAAAAAACCATTACTATCGATAAATTTATCGTAGCTAACGTGCGATAACGTAAACAATCAAAATGTTTGTATTTATCTTTTTATGTTTTCACTCGTGTCTCGGCCATAGGGCGCGTATAAAATATAGTAATGGGAAAATCCGAACAAACACAATCTGTCGTCGGCACGGACGAAATTTCTATGAAATAACTTTTTGAACAGACGTCATTATAACAGGAATGGACCCTTCTTACACAAACACTCTATCAAGTAGACCACCCCTCTTCTCACGAAGCGTCAACAATAATAAACTTATATAATACATATCTTGAAGTGCCGTTTACGTTTTTTTACTTTTTAGTTTTATAATCCAGATGAAACGTTGGCCCGGACCTTAAGTCAATACTCCAATCTGTCATATGACTTAAATATTTTACCTTTGCTAAGCGGATTTGTTCTAAACGTTTTTTTCACAAATCAATCTGTATTTAATCTTATACAATAACTTTGCATTTGTGTAATGTTTTAAGTTCATTATTCATCAGATTAATCTACTCGTCTTACCTCGTCTTCCCTCGTCTTTCGATAATCGAATAAGTACACCTTTTTTCTTTTCTTTTACTTTCTCGTACAAATAATTTACAAATAATTCGATTGCCTGAAGACTGGATTTTAAAAATTGGTATCTAAGAAATCTTCTACTACCTACTACATAAAATTACCCTTTGATTGGTAGCTCAGATATAATCGACAACTTTTCCCAACATAAAATCGCAATCGTATATAACATATTTAACACATTTTTCTGCATTTCCAATAATACATTTTGTCTATGATTTTTTTTTTTGCGGACCATAATATAAAAATGACGGCAGAGATTACATGAGATTTAATTAATTATCACGATTTATTTTCATTTTTTGAACTTTCATCTTCGAACAAATTATTTATTTCCTTTTCCCCGAAACTTAATACCTTTATTTCGAATTTCATTAGCATTTCAAACACGATTTTTCTCGATTATGAACTATATATAATATGTATATATGTATAAATACACAATTTTTAGTCCATCAAAGTTTACGAAATAAAAATAAAATGGTTTGTTAATTTTTTTGACAACTTTCCGCTACATAGCATCAATATTTTTCCACGTAGTTCAATAATAGTTTCGTAGCATAAATATTTATCTATTCTTTATTTGATTTTATACGTTATTCCAAAAACCAATGTATTTCTTTCTATTTATTTTTTTTTGTATTCAAAATTTACAAGGTCGGAAATATATTTACAGAATAAACCTTCAAAGCAAATGAAAAATTCAAAATCCCTGTTTTAAGCGAATATTACTTTAAAATATTTACTATATATACTATTATATTTTAATTTATTTAATTAAACTTATTTAAATATGTATGGTAAATAATTTATTTTAAAGATATATATATATATATATATATATATATATACACTGGTTAATATAAAATTCAAAATCTTAATCCTATCTCAATGAATATTAAGAATAATATAAATATAAAAATATTTAATACAATATAATAATATTATATTAATGAATAATTAATTGTTTTTGACCACAAAATATTTTTTTTTACGCAACTAATATATAAATATATACTATACCTATAAATTTTTTGAAAAAAGATAGATACTTATTGGAAGTAGACGATTTCTGTTAACTTTTTTGCTTGAATTAAGTTGCAAAAAAATTTATTACATAGTATGTGTAAATGAACGTAGACTTGCGTTTTCCCAATAATTTATCTATAGGCATACTCAATATTGTATAAATAGTAGCTAAAACGAAAAAAATTGTTATAAACTATTATTATTTGATTACAAAGATCGGTTTTTAACATGCTTTAGGATATCAGAAAAAAATGGTCAGTATTCAGTGTGATCATGGTATTACTTTTTAATATTAATGTATTTACGGACAGTTTATCGATTAAACTCGAAACAGAAATCCCGTTTAAATTATAAATGATTAATCGGCAGGTTACCGTTTAATAAATTTTTCATAATTTCGTTATTACTTCTGGGGTACAACGAATTCGAAAGAAATATAATTAAGAGTAAGTCAGTGTTCCTTAATTTAAAAAGTATGCGAGTGAAATTCTTGCATACGAGCAACTACGAGGGGTTAATATTGCCGAAATACCAACCAAATATATTGTTGCAACGACGAATTGTACTGATTATCAACTCGGTAATTTTTTTTTTTCTACGATTCGTGGAAATCGATACGAACGTTTTGTGGGTTTCGCCTGATTTCAACATACGCGTATTTTTTTTTTATTATTATTTTTTTTTTTTTGAAAACGATCACCGTTACCGATACATCGATACCGATAATTTATCGTACCGACGGTACAGACGCTAAATGACAAAAAAAAAAAAAAAAAAAAGACACGAATAAACGACTCGAGTACCTGAATTGCATCACGTACGTTAGTAAATTAAGGCGAAGAAATAATTATGCTCGAACGATACAATAATGAGACACGTTCAAACGTTTGATACCGACGCGGAGGACGGAGAGTCGAGGTACACTAAGCCTCGTTCTACATAATAATATTATACGTTTCGCGTGCCTCTTTGGTGTGCACGGGAATCAGCCTCCGAGTGTACACGCACCCATCAACACACACACTCGCGGGCACGCAAACAGCACTAGCTCGGCATTCGGATTCATTAACGAAACACGTCTTACAATCATTAGACGTTTGGCGCGTTGCATAAATTAATTGTCTCTCGATGGGCCTCTACGGAGGTGTGATGAGACTATAACGCTCACGGGTCTTCGTGGTATTGCGCACGTGTCGTAAACCTCCGGTGCCGTTGTTGACTATTCGTGGGGACCACCGGAGCGGCGCACTTTACCGATACGGAAACGTTTTCGCGAGAATTCCCCGACAGCGGCGCTCGGAAACTTAACGCGTACGGTCCCTTTGTGCGCGATAAGCCGAAGACGATGACGACAAGGACGGTTTTCGTCGTGCAATTACCGCGGTACGTGTATACGCGCGCGCGGCTGAATGTTAATACGAACGCTGGCAGGTTGGTGGAGGGAGGAGCGGGTGAGACAACAATCGCCACGACCGTTTTTGGATTTAATTTCGCATCAAAACGGACAGACGTAGTCGGTAGGGACCGACGTAGAGAGAGCGAAGGAGTATGGACCGAAGAATGTGTCTCTCATCCTTCCACCCCCCTTCCGATTCTCACTCCTCACGTAAACAGCGGTGCCAGAAATATATACGCGTGTGTGAAGGAACGTACACACTCGTGGTGTATTATTCGGTCCACTTAACTACGAGTGTTTTTCTTATACTCCAACGCCGCGAGGATATAATCTCCCATTTCCTTTTCTTTTCCCCGACCCATTCATTCTGCTTTTCATCAAATTTTGTCTCTTCGATGTGAAATTCCAACAGCCCCTCCCCCCACCCCTGCAGTGCACTGCGTTTCACGATCGTCCGGATCAATCGCATCGGGAGAATGTGCGAAATTTTTTCTTCCTTATCCGGTCCACTGGACAAGGCGCGTCATTCGGTGTTCTGCATTTATACTGTGTGTAATGCAGAATTATGCGACATTCGAATATGCTCAAACCCTTACTCACATCACTATGTTGTATAATTTATATAGCAGTACACGAGTTTTTCGTTAGTTGCCAATTTCCTCGCACCCGTCAAAAATGCCTTATAAACGATCGTTGTACGGTCTAAAATCTATAAAGTGGACAAAGCATCGTGCACTGTGAAATTCATTTTTCTTCATGGGTAATCATTGTGCAATTAATAAAATAACGATGTTCTTCACTGATTTCCTAGAATATATATAAATATATACATATATATATATATATATATATATATATATATATATATATATATATATATATATATATATATATAGCTGATCCCGTGCACTTCGTTACTCGTTAAATATACCAACTCTATAAGACTCTAACTTATTTACTATTCGGTGGATGATGTTCTAGATTTACTTTAATTTTCTCTCCGGAATGAAAATTCTGATTCACAGCAGTATATTATCAGGTAGACAATCTATCTGCGGTAGATCGCAGACCTAGTGCTGTTTGTACGTGCCTTAGTGTATGATTTAAATTTAATAATGTTTCAAAGTTATACCATGATTGACATACTACGATGGATTAATATAATCAATTAATACATAATCCTAACCTAACCTTAACGTAATAAAATCCTTAGTGTATAATTGTATTGTTAACCATTTGCATTAGTATTTCGAACTATTTCTGTTGCTCCGAACGATGTCATTTGAAAACATGAATTGAATGTTCTAATTGACTTCGGGAACACGTTAGAATCTGGATCTGTGTCGATAAGTAAAGCGTTCAATGGTTCAGGTGGTGTTTCAATTTCAGGTAGTTGCATCTTTACTGACGCGCAACACATTCCGACTGGCTCATTTTTGAATTTGAGAGCATAGCAGTGCGGGCATTCCTTGTCCATAGCACAAATAACTACTTTTTAATGAGCATAATATTCAATATCGGGCTCATACTGGAATGCTAGACGCAGGAATGAATCAGATATAAATGTTCGATGTACCTGTTGTTGGTTATTTGCTCTGCGTGAGTCACTACGAATCATTTGCACTATCGGATTGTCATTGTTCGTCTGTTATTTGCGCTCTTCTATTTCTCATATTTGTAGCTGCATTTGTTCTACGACAAAAATTGGCATTCCGGCGTCTTCTTGGCATTTTTAATGACACAAACAAATAGAAAATATTCAAAGTACTTATTTATGTTTTTTTTTTTTTGGTTACCTTGCAACGCCGGGTAATTCATTTTATTAACCACTAATAAATAAATATTATTCTCAAATCTTATATCCCTCATAGCAACCATTTATAAACAAAAACAAAAATTTCTATCGTAAATCTCAAAATTCCTGGTTGAGCACCTCCCGGGGGTAGAGTTAGGTCCATATATAAACCCTATAAACCCGCTCCACGACATTCTCTATCATTTAAAAAAAAAATCAAGATAATCGGCCCAGCCGTTCTCAACTGATGCAATTTCGAATTTTTTGTCTCCATTTATATATATATAGATATATTTTAAATAAAAGTCAAACAATTTTTTTTATTGTAGTAAATACAATACATCAAATAATTGTACGCGCTGTACAAATTCTAAGAGTAAATTATTTACGTAATTTATGCAAGATAGTTATGATAGCGGTAGATAGTGCATTTCTTATACGATGAATTCATACACTAAATAAAGGAAACCAATTGAAATAGAATTACATAGAAAGTGTAACTCCAAAAAAAAAATATATTGTTACATTTTATGAAAATTTTAAAAATAAAAATAAAAATACTAAACTACAAAGTGAATTGAATATAATTTTTTCCAATATAAATATTTTATGTGTCCATTTTTACTCTAAAAATTCTACATCATAATTAGCAATAAAAAAAAAAATTAATAAAAATTAACTTCCTGTAAATCTATTTTTATAATGTTGTCTGTGTTATAGTTTTCGTTCGAGCATGTTATTTATAAAATAAATGTTAGTTATAAAAATATTTGGTTTATATAAACATAATAAAGCTTAAACTCATTTTTATGGAATATATATATGATGGCACTTGATATTATTACTATGCAATAATAATAATATCCATAAAATGTAATAATAATGAAACAGAAAAGTTCAGAAATCTTTGCATTTTTTATTATTTTATATTATTATTCGATTTTTATATTATTGAAACGTTGACATAAAATTCTTATTCAATTTCACCGAAAATTAAAAATAAAAGTAAATGAAAAAATAACAGTCCAGATAAATGTTGTTTTAAGTCGAAATGAATGTTCGTAACTTCAGATTAATAAAAAGAAAATCCCGATCTAACCTTCAAAGAAATAATCGGGTATCGAGAAACTATTCACTTAAGCTCATCATACAACGTTTAAACATAAACAGGGCAATATTCAACTCCATCTCCTAAAAACATTCCTTAAACCTAAAATGTGTCTAAGTTACAAAATGTTCATTTACAAATCTATTGTTGGCCAGTTTGGTCTCATAGAATCAAATTCAGGAATTCAGCTTAAATTTCCAATATACATCCATTGTAGGCTTTTCAGTCCATTTGTTACAAATGAATCCCTTCACAAAGAGCTTCACAATTCACAGTTTCTGAGTTTATCAAAAATCATCATAAAATACTCAATGTTAAATTATTAAATCATCCAAATCTCTCCTATCAATATTATGATCTCCGTTTCTCTCCCCGGAAATATCTAATGTTAGCTTATTCGTAATTAGTCGAATAATTTACTCAAATTTTAAGTAAATTAAATTAATAAAAAAAAAAAAAAAAATTGTTAATGTGAACAATTCAATTTATTTCTGAGATGCCGTTAGTGAGCTACTTTTTCTACAAGATATTCATGTAAAATATAATTATTTGTACGAACAATCAACTTATTATTTTAAATAACAGATTGTAAATTATTCTTACAAATTCCATCTTAAAAACTAAATATCTAATTGTAATATTAGATAAACGTCAGAGTAGGGTAAAAGGCTAATCAAAAGACTTCATTTTCGCTTTCTTAAGCTTTTACTTCGCTCCTTGCAAACTAAAAGAACAATTTAAATGGCTTTTCTAAGACTTATGTAGTACTAAGATGTTTTAATTTGAGGCTCAGTAAAATCATCCAACACTAAAATAATACAGACATTTCAGTATATATGCCTACGCTTAGTATGCTTAGTATCAAGAACTATCTGGTTATAACTAACTACACATACATGATAATTCCAACTTTAAATTAATTTTCTACGCTCAATTACAAAAACACATACATTTATACTTACTCAAATTCTATTATTATTAATTTTTCTTATAAAATAATTTCAGGTAATCCATTCGGAAATCTTAAAAGAATCTAGCGTAGAGACCTACATTATATTTGAAAACTTTCCAAGAGGTATCACTAATGGGTGATTTCCCTTTCCCGTCATATATAAATCTTAAAATTCACTTATTGTATAATATGTAAATATAGATTGTGACTTAAAAAAAAAAAAAGTGGTATTGTATTAGTTTTATGTTAGTGTAATGTATCTAAAAAGAGGCATTTTTAGTTTTTAAGAAAAAAATCAACTTTCAAAAGTCTTATACATTTAAGTTTTAATTTATTTAATTAAAAATAATAAATTGTATTCCATGTTATTTTGTACATTCAAATAAACCAATGGAGTTCAGATAAGTATTAAACGTGATTCAAAATATGTATGTATAAATATTTAAAGTATAAAGGGAATAATCATGGACCAACAAATTATTTAGCATTTATTGTTTTTTAAAATATTCATGGGATAATATACGATAATTTTACAGTACCAATGGTCTTGTACAATTTCGACGTTTAGTTTACTTTATGTGACATATTCCGATCAGTCTTACATGTTTTGCATACCATGTTAATAATATTTGACAAGGTCATAAAATTTATTTACCTGACGAGGTCATTTTTAACCCTACATTATACAAAAATAAAACAGATCTATCATAATAATATTATAATAACGAATTATATTGAAGGTTTGAATGGTAATATGATTATAATATATAATGCCTTGTCGTACACAGATTATCATGAATGTCTTGATGTCATTGAAATTTGACTAAATATATTCTTATTGATTAAAAAAACGATAATTTGCCATTTTGATTTATTGAAAAAGAAAAAATATATGCTCGTTGTTTTTTGCTAGTACAACACAACGTGACAACTTACGTACTATATTGAAAAAATGCTGACGATTAAAACGAACCTAAAAATGTATTGAGAATATTATTATTGTGCATAGATATCTGCTGCAGTTGTCGTTTAGTCTCGACACGTGAACAATCATTATTCAGCAGTGCACTGAAATTGCAGTCGAGGCGGTGCGCGTACACAATTCAATCGTTGCTGTTAGACGATAAATAGTAATATTTAGTAGTCATCTCCGCCGATTCGATGATTCGATGAAACAATTTTTACTATTCAAAACTTTAAAGTATAATCTAATATTATTATTTAAAATAAATTCGGTACGTTATTTCACGAGAAATTACTCTATTAGGCGTTCACACAGTTTTTTGTTTCGTAAAAATACGAGCATCTGTTTAATCGTATGCGAGGGACAACAGCGATCAATAATAGTCTATTCATGTATTAAACATACTTCATGTTCCAAGCAGAACTGGACCAACATAAGATTTTGGTGATGGTTTGTTTATAATTTTACCATACATAAAAACTGTTTACAACACTGTTGAGAAAAAGCATTTTGAATGTTTCACATTCTACGACCATTGGTACTATGCAATTGATCGAAAAGTTTACGTACAGTGTTATTTTTGTATCGAAATATTCTTATATTTAGTTAAGAAAATTACAAAGCCTGAAGTTAATTCGACCACAGAACACTGGAAATCTGTTGGAATAAAACATTTAATGCTGTTCTCCGTTTCAATCACGTGTATGCTGACTAAGTAAATAGAATCGTATTATTATTGTGGTGGATCTTTCTGAAGCGTAGAAAATATTTTTTATACAATTAAACAATGGAAATGAAAAATTTCAAAAACAAATAATGTGTCCAAATATTTACTTGGTATTAGTTATTTTTCCGTTCTAAAAAACCTAATGAATATAAGCTCTTATTTTAATGAACACGCATACACACGTATCCATAATTCCTATGTGTGAAAATACCATAAATATAATTTACAATCGTTACATGATCATGTAAATTATTTATTTCAATCCCACCTACGCGTATAAAATTATTCAAACATCTACGTTACTTTTATATTTTGCATATATAATATCCATGTTTGATATTCATTGCGTAATATAAAATAAATCAATTTACAGCGACGTAGTTGCGTCAAGGTCTCAGTTTAATTTCGAAAATACTACCATTGTTCTTTTAATATCATATGATAAATAATCTAAGATTACTATCGTATGCTGCATCCGAATTAGGTCCCGAATTTAAAATTAATATACTAGTTGGGTATCGGATTTTTATAGGTACTGCACTAGTTCCTGAATATTTTTTGGTAAGTACTACATTATACTAACATTTCCTTCTCATTTTAACAGACTTAGACTGCCTATGATCTATTTAGACCACAGTACCACATTTTTTTTTTAAAATTTTACAATTTATATAATAGTATTGGAAAGTTAGAATAGTGTGGTAACAATTTTATACAATAATATCGATACAATAATTGTAAAATTATTTTATTACATTTAAAATTAAATAAGAAGTACCTATGTATATAATAAACTATAAAAAAAACTATATAATAAAACATACCTGTGGTTTAAATAGATTATAGGCAGTTCTAAGTCTATTCAAATGCGAAGGAAAATGTTAATATAATGTAGTACTTACCAAATAATATTCAGGAACTAGTGTAATACCTAAAATAATTCAGGGCCTAACTAGTGTAGTACCTATAAAAATCTGGGACTCAACTAGTACACTACCTGCGATTAGCCCCTAGTATTCGGGACCCAACTCGGATACTTCACTATCGTACTGTATGTTGTATCAAATAGCTAACAAAAGATACATTGCTATAAAGGAAAATTAACTATGTAAAGCTGTGACAAGTGAACCAAAGAAATTCGAGAATATCAGTATGATATAATCCAAGAATATTTTTCATGACGTTCTTCTCTTTTTTTTAAAAATTAAATCATATATCATCGTGATGGGTAACATAATATTATACTTCAAGTAAAATCGTTTTCTCTCTTATTGAAAAAAATATTATTTATCATACGATATGCTATTTTATTGAATTATTATATTTTCCCTTATGCAGTCTTATTAAAATGTAATGATTTTCGTTGCTACATGCTTTCTACGTATAAATAACTATCGAGATAAACTTTAGAAGTACGTACAATAATTTAGTACACAAAAATTAAATTTGTTTGAAATTTAAACATATTATAAATATATTTGATTATTAGACTGATGTTATAAATTTAATACGAAAGTTATACTTCTTTTTAAATTAGCCTCAAATGTATTCTCAGACCTACCAAATATACACGGAAAATTTCATGAAAATCGGTTAAGTCGTTTCGGAGGAGTTCGATAACTAACACTGTGACACGATATTTTTACGGTGTAGGACATTTCGGCGTGGCCATTTCGGCGTAGTGCCCTTTCGGTGTAAGGTCTTTTTGGCGTAGAGATGTTTTGATGTTTTATAAATTTGAAGTTATTTATTTAATATTATTTATTACTTATATTATTTAATCATAAATATATTTGACAGAAAGAAATATTTAATTATTATTAATATATTTATTCTAATGAAATAAACAAAAAAATGTCTAATAAACACATTTATTAAAATAAGGAGAATACTATTAAAATTATAAATAAAATATTAAATAAAAAAATACATAAATATATCTGACAGAAAACATATTATTTAAACGCAATTAAAATCACTTTTATGAAAAAAACTAGTGACTACGCTGAAATGGACTTCACGCCGAAATGACTTAATGCCGAAACATCCTACGCCGAAACGACCACGCCGAAACAGCTCCGCCGAAATGGCTACGCCGAAACGTCCGGTTCCGAGAATTTTATATATTAGATTAACTGAGAAGTATCAAGTTATTAATTGTTATAAAATAATTGTTCATTATGTAAAATAGGCAAGGTTTACTTTTTTTATTACTAACACTAGGGTTTTGCATGTTCAAAATTATGAATTCAGTTTTCATTACTAAACACAAGTATGATAAACATAAAATTATAAAATTACAGTTCCACATATTATACATATTGTAATGTGTGCATTACAAAACAAACGTTACGCAGTATATTAAATTTACGCGTAGTATTATGTTTTTCTGGTGTGTGTTCGAAATGTAAATAAGTAAATTTTTCACGGATTTCCGAGTGTTGCCAACGGGAGAAAATAAACGAGACGTCATTCGAAAAATAAATCAAGTGTCAATCGCGTAACGTACCACTACATGGAACGTTTAGTGTTTACTAACATCCGTTCGTGTGCATATGAAAGTTTCTGCAATGTCAGTACCGTTGTAAACGAAACATCGTACACTACTCTATCGCAGTTAAAATAACCACTAAAAAAAGAAAACACGTGGCCACGTAAAAGGATGGCGATTCCACCGCGCCCGCATGGTATCACGACGCGCAATTGTCATCCGACCGAAACGAATTGTTCGGGTTTCCTACCGATCCAGCTTCGAAACTATTGTAATTTACTTAATTCGAGCATAAAGCTTTCGCGACACGTACGGACGGCACGGTGACCAGAGAGAGAGAGAGAGAGAGAGAGAGAGAGAGAGAGAGCGTTTCATATAAATACGTTTTGTTATCCGAAATAATTTAATCCCTGTACGCGGACCTGTTTCGCGGTAGGAGAACGTGGTGGCAAGGGGATACGGGATCGACTACCGATGTGAAGGGTTCGGGGCCGAGTAACAAAACACGAAACGTACATAATGCCGCTGAACGTTGCAGTAGCACGGTGTACGCAGCCGTCGTTGTCAGACTACGGTCAACCATAAAATAAAAGAAAGAAGTTTTTATGGATTCCGGGTCGTTTTGCGGGTCTTGTGGCTGGTGAAAAAGGGTTCCAGTGGCTATGTCTTAATAATTCCCGCGGCCCAACATGGTGGGTGGTGCGGTGAGAGAGACACATCCACTCTAATCTCATCAACTCTTAATTGAAACTCGTTAAGGAGAGCTTCGCGTGGAGACAAAAGCTACGCGCCATTCAATTGCTGGCTTCCTGCCCCCGTCGCATCGTCCTGTTGCCGTTACGGAGCGAAAAAAAACAAAATAAAAAAAAAAAAAAACAATTGTGCCATAAATGCGATTTTGGCAAATCCCTAGCATATCCTTATCTTGTTGTGTACTCATTTTCTCTTATTTTCTTTCTCTCTCTCTCTTTCTCTGTTTGTCTCTTTCGTTCTAGTTTTTCTTGTTTAGTTATTTCTATTTTTTTCCCAAGTCCTGTGCTTATAACATTCGACGCACACATTTGTCGTACTTTTATTTATTTATGTAAGCGCGTGTATAGATAAGAAAAATCATAAATAATAAGGATAGATAAACGCGTGTAGATTATCTCACTGAAACGATGGAAGTTTTTTTTTCGTCATTGTAGAAACAATAGGCGCCGAAATTAATTTCTTTACATTGTTTTGGTAGACAACAATGCATTAATATTGAAAGGCCGTACGTGAAACTAATAGTGTATGTACATCAACCAAAGCATTTCATGAGTTGAATAATTTTTAAATTAATTTTATGATATGACACAATTATTAACATACCAAATATTTCGTACATCATATATTACTTAATATGTTCAGTCTGGTTTAAAATATTTATTAAAAAAGTTGTGACTATACAGGAAATTTAATATTTTTTAGTATAATATAACATCAATAAATAGTAAATTATATTAAATAGTCGGTAGTATAGATAAGGGAAAATTTAGGTTTTGTGTTCAACAAGATTAGTGGACTAACATGATCGATAATTATTTTTCTTGGGTTAATTAATACAATAATTGATATTTTATCATATATTTATACTTGGCTTTATTACAATTCTTTATCAGGAGTAAATATATTGCTGTGTGCTAAAAGACAACTAGAATTTTTATTAGCATTTCATGCACTGAAAAATGTTTTAAGTATTAATTTACCATTGAGTAAGGTTCTTCGGATAAAGCATTTAGACTACTAACGATATGGCAAATATTATTAAAAAACTTAAATAAAATGATGAGAATGAATTTTAAATTTTATTTGATAATGTGAAATTTAAATTTAATGACTTAGACTCGGAAATATATTTTCTTCGTGTAGCTTACAGACATAAATAACAAAAGTTATTTTTAGGTAAATTTGCCCGAAGATTCTTACAGGATATCATTATTTAATTTATAAGTAGATCAAAGTAGATCATTTTTTAAAATCAATTAAATTAGTAATTTTTATTCCATAGGTCGGTAATTAAAAATTAAAACTTTATTTTGGTATCAACCGATTGTATACTTGACGATATAAATATTTAGCAGTAACTTGAAATGTATAAAGATGACTTAGATAGCACTGACTTAGCAAATGTAAATGAAATTAAAACAGGAACTTTATATTTACCAAAAATGCTATCGGCGTGCATGAAAAATTTAATATATCAATTTCCCCTTCTACTTTTTCCTTCTCATTTTACTGATTTAATTAACTGTCCCGACTCTAACTGCTAGCAGAAGACGATATTTTTCAACATTTAAATGAATAAAAAAATATTTACGAAACACCACGTGTGAAAGTGGACTGAATGCCTTGTTAATAATTAATATACACAGTTGTATATTGTTACACTCTGATTAAGTCCGGAATAAACTAGCATTCAAAACAAAAAAACTACGTTAAAGTATTATTTAAAAAAAATTAAAACAACAATATACTTTCTGGTTTTTTAAATGTTTTAAATAAAGTGAAAAAAAAATTAAATATATGTTTATGCGTACCTACCTGTTGTACTGACCTAAGCCCTAATCTTCTAAATTGAAAAATAAACTCTTGCTGCACAACTGGAAATAATTATTAATTTAATTAGAAACAAAGTTCTTTAAACTAATTGATTGTAATTCAATAGCTGAGAATAATCAAATTTACATAGTTACCAATCTTAAGCGAATTATTATAATTATAAGATCATTGATATTTACTATCGATAAATCTATATCATTTGCTACATTCATTAAAAAGCATTTAAATGTGAATCCCATTTGGAATAAGAAGTTCTGATAATGTCTATTGAATGTGAACGGAAGAAGAGTGTAATGAAAGTAATAATTTATAAAGTCTGGTAGAGAATTATCTGTAAAAAACACCAAATTGAAGAAGGTTAGGTGCATTCAGTCGCCCGTCCGCCTAAGTGAGAAAATAAAAATAATAGGTCTGTATCAAGGCGATAAAAATAAAAGGGTAAGTATGTTTGCGGATATTTGCCTCAAGAATAACCCGTACAAAGAAGGGTATGGTTCTATGTGAAGTACGAGAACGACAAGGGTAAAAAATTATTATAAACACTTCTTTGACCTTACGTGGTAGGCTCGAGTAAAAAAAACAAACACAAATCGACTTTTAATTATTTACTCCCCATTGAATTGATAGAAAATCGTTTGCACTTAATCATTGAAAATTATTATTACTTTTATTATTAAGGTACTTTAATTTGAATGTTTTAAGATTCTGATTTTTAATTGGCGGAATCTATTGTGTCTACATCGTAGTACCGTAGTACCGCATGGGTCGTTTACTGAGTGTCCTTATTTATAAATCCATAAATCTATTCGTTGAAAATCAAAACTAATCACTCCACCGGGCACGTTAAATGGCGATATGTTCGAAATTGTTGAATACAATTTAAGCATAATTGACCCGCAACTGCAATTTGATTGACTCTATTGGGACTGTTTTAAATACGATATGGTTCTGATGTTTTTCTCTGAAATATTCACAATACACCAAGGAATCGAATGTCAACTTCGTCATATCACATTTCATTCCATAGTTAAACATAATAATATAATAATATAATACTCATGTATATATATATATATATATATATATATATATATGTGTGTGTGTGTGTGTGTGTGTGTGTGTGTATTTATATAAAGAAAAATATTATAATTACAAAATAAAGGGCGTTATTCGTTGCACGCTCAATAATAATATTTTGCAATTGCACATAGGGTTATACTATAACATTTATAAGTACAAGTCCTGTGTCATCGTTATTTAAATTTGATTAATGTTTTTATTCAAATCAGTGCATAGTAACAATAAAAAATGGCATTTAAAAGACTTGTACTGCTTAACAATTACGCTTAAGAGTTATTCAATTATAGTCAAACAATTATAATAAAAAAAAAAGCGTCTCTTCGTTTTTTTGTTTTATTCTTAATGATTATAATTAAAACTATAAATTAATTTGTATGGAACTCGTAAATTAATATTTTCATCGATTTTTAAGTAAACAGTTATAATGCAAATTTCAATATCTTAATGACACCAGAAGTAAATACATCAAAATGAAAAAAAAAAGAAATTGGAACCAAATTGGCAACCAATCACCAATAATTTAATTGTTCGTGTTTTGTGTGTGGTATATGACTTATTTCTATCCTATACAATTTATGAACACCTAAGACCAAAAACTTAAAACCCCAACTATTTGAACAAATTTGTCTGTTGGATAAGTATTTTTAATGGGAAACATTCATTCTTAACAAAATTATTATAAAACAAATAAGTATAAATGTAAAATAAATATTAATAACTGTGTATTGGCATATTTCATGCCTAACCCAACGAGGTGAATAATTATTATAATTAGATTATTATTTATGTTTAATTCGAAAAAAAAATTTCAAATTCGGCGATCAGATTATTTATTTAATCGCTATAATTCTTTATTTAATACGCTATTAAATGAGATTTTCTGTCAAAAACGAGTAATCGTGAGGGACACAACTAATATGAAGTATAAAAGCACATTGACGAGGTAATTTCCTTTGATCAGTTTATGCGAAAATGTGTGTGGGTACTTAATAACGGAACCATAATGGACGTACAAGGGAACAATAAAATGCTTAGTGCTAAGGAACTGGACGAAATTCACGAGAGGTACGGTAAATAAAATCGAAGAATTTCAATGATTTGAAGCCACATGTCATCGATTCGTTTACTGGGACACAGAGAATGTATAAGGTCAGTCACTAGATCAATCACTGACATGTCGTTAACCAGGGCCGACGAGAGCTTTTGAGGGCCACGGTGCTGATCGGTTACAGGCCCCCTTACATTTGTTTGTTCAAGATGTACATACTACTTGTAAATACTTTAGTACAATAAATATATTAAAATTTGCAACTTATGCTACGGCGAATGAGATAATAAAATAATTTTGAATAAAAAAACTGAGACGACGGGCCCTTTTGAAGTTACGGGACCCGAGGCTCTAGTCCTCACTGGTCCTCCTTCTCGTCGGCCCTGTCGTTAACGCAGTTAGAATGGCTTATGGTTGTAAGAATATAGGAGCAAGATATAACAAAGAATTCGGAAATTGTTTCAATGAAATATTTTAATCTAAATTGTAGAGAATTTGTTTTCGCGCAGCAAAAAACGATTTATTTACTTATCGCGAAAAATGTGTTTGAAAAACCAATCATTTATATCTTAACGGAACAGAGCATTATGATATAATATCATTTTTTTGTTGTAGGTACGTCCAATCGTCTTTCGACCGTGTCGGTTTTTACATGTCCACGCGTTAGGTTAGTTTAGCCCTTAGAAAGTCTAAACAAAACCAAACGGGCATGCCTGCACTGATGCTCTTGTGCTGGCCACAAACAACGAACGACTCCCGTTGCCAACACGCAGACAAGCACGGTTAATTCGATCGTTGCAATCGGTTCGAGACACACTTGACTCGCGGAACACGCGCCAAAGGGAAACCGAGAAAACGGACCACACGGACCACACTAACCATGAAATTTTACCTGGACAACCATAACACGATCGTGGCGAAGTGCTTCAAGAATATGAAGTGGACGGCCGTGGGCCCGGAAAAAGACTGGAACGTCTATTGGGCCACGCAAAAGAAATGCAACGCGCTGTTCAGGGGCAAGCAGGGCTACCGGATGCAGGCCAATCAGATGGTCAACCATTTCCCGAACAGCTCGGAGTTGTGCCGCAAGGATCTGCTGCTGAAGAACATCAGGCGATACAAACGCAAGCTGAAGAAGGACGAGAGCCAGTGGAACGGCGGCGGGCGGTCGGAGGCCGCGGCGAGGACGAAGCGGTCGGACGCGACCGACTTCTTCCCGGCCACGTTCGAGATGCCGAAGGAGTACGACCTGTTCCTGGAGGAGTTCTTGCGCGGCGACTCGAAAATGTGGATCATGAAGCCGATCGGCAAGTGCCAAGGCGACGGGATATTCCTCGTCAACCGGCTGTCGCAGTTGAAACAGTGGTCGCCCACGTACAAGCGCACGCTTGACTACCGGCTGGCCGGCGCCCCGGACTCGTACGTCGTGTCCAGATACGTGACCGAGCCGCTGCTGATTGACGGCCGGAAGTGCGACATACGGCTGTACGTGCTGGTCACGTCGTTCCGCCCGCTGAAGGCGTACCTGTTCAACCACGGCATATGCCGGCTGTGCACGGCCCGGTACACCAACAGGGCGTCCGACATGGAGAACATTCTTGTGCACCTGACCAACGCGTCCATACAGAAGCAGCCGGGCAAGGCGAACAAGATGACCATCGAGACGCTCAAGGAGCACCTGGACCGCACCCGCGGAAAGGCGGCCACGAGCGCGCTGATCGCCGACGTCCGACGGCTGATCGTGCACTCGCTGAAGGCGGTTCAGCCGGTGATGATCTACGACAGGCACTGCTTCGAGTGTTACGGTTACGACATCTTGATCGACCGGAATCTGAAGCCGTGGCTGCTGGAGATCAACTCCAGCCCGTCGCTGATCGCCACGTCCGAGCTGGACCGGGCGCTGAAGATGGAACTGGTCAGCAACATACTCCGCGTGGTGTTGCCGCCCAACGGCGTCCCGAACACGGCCTGGAACAAACGGCCATCGGCCAAGGCGACGGAAAACTTTCAGCTCCTGATCGACGAAGAAACGCTGGCCGATTGAGGCGTGACGGCGATGCGACGTCGTGTGCACGACGGCAGTGGTGCACAGTGGTCCACAAGTAAAAATTAGGCGGTCTTTATTGCCCGATTTCAGAATGAGAAAAATTTAATTTTTTTTTTTTAAATATTATGTCCATATCCTGTCGAGTTCAAATATGTAACTGGAAATTTATAAATATTTTTACAACTCAAGTTATAGCTATTTTGATGAGATATTTTTCAATATATCTGATATTTTATTTTAATTTAGGGTATAAATTATTTATTTTTTTTGTCACATTAAAACTGAAAAAAAAAAAATTATTTTTCAATAAATGTTATCCGTGTTCTATAAATAGAAATTATAATACGAAGTATTTTTATTTTTTTTAATCCATTCATAATGAAATTGATTCGAAATTACGCGTTTTTTTCTTTTTTTTTTTTTTTTTTCAAAGACTGTGGATAAAATTTACTCTGCTTTACATTATATTCAATACATCCATATTAAAGAGAAACTTCTTGCCTATAAATGATGTACATTTTGTTTGCGGCTGTTTGCAGCGATAAAGTACACAAATTATTATAATTTCAAAAGTACCAGATGTCTGTACAAATCTCACAAAAATTTTCAGACATAATACAGTTTTCAGGATAACATTATTTTTTTGCTATAATAATTGTATAATATGGAGGAAAAATATCTGCATTTCGTGCTTTTGCGGACAATCTAATATTAACATATTGTTGTTTAGTTAAATTATTTTCAATAAAAAAGGCTAACGCTTCGTCTGCACTGTACGGTATAGGTTTTAAAGTTTCAGAATTATTCAGTATTTTTTTAATTTGAGTAGCACAGTTTGGTGTTTCTGTAGTTTTATTAAAAATGTGAACTACACTTCTCTAGATTTGTTGATTTTATGTTTAGCAATACTAATAATTTCTGGAGAGAATAATTCGATGTTAGAATTCAATAATAAATTAACTTTACTCCTCTTCGTTCGTTCTGTACATTTTTCAAAAAGTTTAGATCTCCTACCTGCAGCAGTTGGTGTGGAGTTTATAATTGTTTCATTTTTTGGCATTTTGAATTTAGCATTAAGCCACTCAGAATTATTTTTTTTAAATTTAGTAGTATTTCGATACGATTTACTTCATTTTTTTTGATAACGCAACAGAAAAATTTAAAATTTGACGTTGTACTAAATTATTATAATTAGTAGACCACTTTATGCCATTCAATTTTTTTTTTACAAAATCAAAAAATATTTTTCTGGAACTTGCAGAAGTTACGGATTGCAAAGAAAAGTTCTGTCTACCAACATCAAAAAGATCACCATTCTTTAAATCCTTAATTATATGATCAACTAAAAAACCAAAATTTATCTTGTAAGAATTTAGAAAATGTATATATGTATATGTATATATACATTATACATCTTACCTTCTATTTGGTTATCCATGTTCAAAATAAAATAACTACAATAAGTTGATAAAAATATCAAAAAAAACAATCAATGAAAAATAAATATATATTAATTAGAATATACTTGCACAAAATTAATTAATATTAGTATTATACCTACTATAGCTAAATAAGTAGGTACGTTTCGCGTAAGATTGTCACAATAGTCACTTTACCAGATCGAAAATGTGTGTGTATCCTATAGGAAGTACCCATTATACCTTATCTTTATTTCATTACAATTTATAATCTTAAATAATAAAAGTAAAAGCATTATTCAATTATATTGATCAAAATAAAATATTTAAGCAAAAACCTAATTTTTACAGACATCTGGTACTTTTGAAATGATAATAATTTGTGTACGTTATCGCTGCAAACAGCCGCAAACAAAATGTACATCATTTTATAGTTTCACTTTAATATGGATGTATTAAATATAATGTAAAGTTGAGTAAATTTTATCCACAGTCTTTGAAAAAAAAAAAAAAAAAAACGCGTAATTTCGAATCAATTTCATTATGAATGCATTAAAAAAAATAAAAAAAATAAAAATACTCCATATTATTATTTCTATTTATAGAACACGGATAACACTAATTGAAAAATAATTTTCTTTTTTTTAGTTTTAATGTGACAAAAAATAAATAAATAATTTATACCCTAAATTAAAATAAAATATCAGATATATTGAAAAATATCTCATCAAAATAGCTATAACTTGAGTTAGAAAAATATTTATAAATTTCCAGTTACATATTTGAACTCGACAGGATGTGGACATAATATTTTTTAAAAAAAATTTAATTTTTCTCATTTTGAAATCGGGCAATAAAGACCGCCTAATTTTTATTTGTGGACCACTGTGCGGTGCCCTGGGCCCTAGGTTTCTCGGACGAGCGCCTCCTAGCACGCGGCACCCAGTGCCGCGTTCAGATAAAATTCACCCGGCGACAAATATTTTACTACTCTCCACCCATCAAATAAAGAGAAAAAAATTAATAAAAATGCACACTTAATTAAGATATAACTTATGTTTAAAATTACTCAACCGCAGGTACGATCTGACAGATTACAAGATTCAATTTTAAATCGTGCTCGTAGTTCGACAATCAGACTAGGCCATGGTATTCTACGCAGATTATTGACAATTTTAAGGTCGTTCAATTTTATTCTTCAGCATTGATTTATGCGTGTCAGAACTCGGAACGGACTCGACAATTTAACTTTAAGTTTCGTTTTTACAATATAACTAGGTATGAAAACAAAAATACATTTTGGCGTGCCTCTAAAATGTCGACGCCCTGAGCAATTGCTCCCTTCGAACCCTCTTAAATGTGCCTCTGGCGACGGTCCAACCTGACCAATGTTCACACCTCTATAAGAGGTACCCTGTTCTATAGATAATTGTGATCTACAATACGTCAAAATATAATTTATAAGTAAATATTTAAGTATAATGTTTGTGACGATGAGATGACTCGCCAAAATTGTCCCAAGGAGATCTGTCAAGCCGACCGTTGGGCATGTAGACCATATGGCTATCGATAGCTACATCGGTGAACTCTGATGGAGTGAGTAAAACGTATTCGGTTGCAGCAAAATCTTGACTGATATTCGTAATTATTCGTCGTCGTTAAAATAATACGCATAGTTATTATTGAATCTAAGGGCCGTTACACACGAGCGATATTTCATCGTACGATTTATTTATCGTACGACAATATTACCGTACGATAATATAGTTGGCAGAACATATGACTGATATTTATCGGACGATACTATGTAATTTTGGCATTTGTGATTCTATAGTTGCACAAGATACACGTCTGCAAATACAGTGATAGTGATACACTCTTTTTTATTTTTTTAATCTTTAAATATATACTTCAATGGATAACATAGTCACTCTATACATGGGATATAATTTACATGTAAAAAATAAAGAAAATAAACATAAAAATCGAAAATTTTGGGTTCATCCCTTATTAAGTACTCGCCTATCAGAAGGCGCATTTACAATAAATTTTCACGGTCTAAGGAGAGATTGAAGAACATTTTTTAATTATTTCCGTACGACAGTTTCTGCATATGATAAACTAATTACAACATTCGTTGGACAAAAACTGACAAAATTGGACACAAATATGCGAAAATCTATCACTTCCGCTGAAAAATTGGTCACTTTGAGGTAAATATAATATTTTTAATTTCTTTTTAACAATAAATTTTACCATTTTATTAACAAATGAAAACAAGTAAAAATAAAGTCAAATTTTAATCTTTGTAAAAATGTATATAAACAAATTGAAAAACATAACTTGTAAGAGTACAAAAAAAAAAAAAAATTATCTGAATAATGATCCAGACTTTTATCCTAAAGAAGGGCTCTTGATTGGACTTCACTTATAAGTACATCTATATCTATGCCTAAAATATCGTCTGAAAATTAACAAATTTTTGGCGTGGGCGAATTCGCTATAAGATAAGATAATTGTACGACACTTAATCGTGATCGTGTGAATAGCTCTATTTATAAACATGTAACTTTAAATATCGTATGATAAATAAATCGTACGATGAAATGTCGTTCATGTGTAACGGCCCTAACGGCAAGTGTGAAATTCCATTTTAAGTCGTCTGCATTTTGTTAAATATGTCACGGATACACCCGTTCTCGCTGTCATTGAGTGTTTTGGAATGGATCTGGTTATCTTTGTCAACGGATTAAATCATTCCGAGGCAGTTAGTGACGAAGTGTCAATGTGATGCGTCGGACAACGATACCCAAGGAGGACATAGAATATAAGTAGAAGAGGAAGTAAAAGTTGAAATGTAGTGGGTTGATATTGAATACACGTTTTGATGGTAATTACTTTTCTATTAAATAGCTTCAGAAGGGCGTAACTCATCGTAATACCATAATTATTATTTTTACGAAATTTGTTTTTAATTACGTTTATTAATACGTAATGTCACATAATGCGCAGAAGTGAGGAAAAGACGGTAAGCACGGTATTGGAGTGGAGGCCTACGGGGAAGAGACCTCTTGAACGGCCTGAAAAAAGATGGATAGAAACAGTGAAAGAAGATCTCAAGAGAATAGGAGTACGCGAGAGGAGAACAATAATCGATAACAGGGAAAAGTGGAGGCAGACCGCGATGGCGGCAAAAACTCTTAAAGAGTAATGAATTCCAGTATAAGAAGAATTATAATTATTTAATAGTTATTGTATACTGTGTGTTGAAAAATATATATAAAAAAAGAACCGGATGGGCCTCGCTCTGCTGTACACTTGGGGGTGGAGTGCGACTCTTCATAGGATAGGTCATTATAATGGATTTGTTAAATTTGAATTCAATGATAGGTATCATTGTATATGAAAAACGATTCTGAACGGAGATGATATGTTTGTCTAGAATATAATATAATGTTATTTATAAATATTGTATAAGTATATTTTATTTTTAAACGAAAAATTTAGAAAAACCGAAAATTTAAATTGTCTATAAATAAGTCAAAATACTTTGAAATTTTAACCATGTATAGAAAACGTCAATATAAAGATTTAATGATAATTTCAAGTTGTTGCGGTTTTTCGTTTTTGAGTTAGGGCATTTTAAAAAAACCGATATCATTTGTCAGTTTAGAATATTATACATTATATTATATTTAACATGTAATTTTATGTCAATATTCGCTGTTCAAACGCTTATAAAAAAAAATTTTGCCTATGGATTTTAATAATTTTTAAATGACATTAAGAACTACTTCTGTGGAATCTTCTATTAAATTTTCAAGTATTTTGTAGGAGCCAAATTTTGTTTATCACCGATTATAAAAATAAAATGTAAAAAAATCGAATATTTTAAATGCCTATAAGTGGCTCAAAAATCAATATAATATTTTGAAAAAAATATTACATAAAAGAAATACCAATTTTAACAGCTGGTAGAAATTTCAAATATCTGCGACTTATACTTTTTGAATTATAACAAATATTAAAAATCGTTCGAGAATAAATCGTTATTTTATGCAATTTCGTAAATATTTAAATTTCAAACTTATACAATTTTTTCCTCTAAGTCCAGAAGAAATTTTTTTAAAGATTTTTGAAGAGTAGCTTATAGATAACCTAGTGTTAAAATTTTGAACCTTAAGTATGAACAGAAAAAATTCTATGAATTTTTATCTACAAAATAACTTGCAAATTTTCGCAATTTTTACATATTTCGTATACATTGGAACTTTGAGCACTTATAAAAAAAAATTGTGACTTACGATTTTAGATTTTTTTTTATCAGTTAAGGAATAACTTATAAGAATCCTTGTATTAAATTTTCAAGATTTTCTGGCCGGCCAAAAAAATTTAATCGTTATTTTAAAAAAAAAAATTAAAAAAATTGAAAATTTCAATTGTCTATTAATAGCTCAATAAAAGTCAAAATACTTTGAAAATTCAACGGTATATAGAGAACGCTAATCTTAACATTTAGTGAAAATTTCAAGTATTTACATTGATTAGTATTTGAGTTATAGCAAAATAAAAAATTTGATTTTGTCTAAAACTGGTTTTGCGTAAAAACTCCCGTTTTTCCCTTATTTTTTTAGGGTTTTTCCCGTCGCATTTAAAATATATTGAACATTTTTTACTTTTGACCCCCCAATGTACCAAATAGATTCACTTTTCTTTCAGAAAAGTTGCTACATAAGCAAATTGAAGCATTTTTACTGCCAAAAAGGTGTCGTCAGACACAAAAATAAAAAAAAATAAAAAAATAAAAAAAAAACACACACATCATTGTAAAACCAATAGATTCCATCACTCCGTTCAGAATCTAATAGAAATTGGAACAATGCAAGTAATAGCATCATAATTTTTAGCTTAAAACTAATATATTATGTGTTTTACTTTACGTTTTCTTAAATTTATTTTATATAAATATTTTATAATTGAACAATTGAATTTATATAAACATAGTTACTTTTTTTTTGACAATTCACGAAATCATTGAAAACAAATAAAACTTTGTACAATTTTATTTTTCTTCATTAGCTTTACAAATAATATTATAATCATTTATTATTTTAAATATTTTTAATATATAAAATTTTAAATATCAGCAATTTATAATACAAAAATGAATACGTAATTAACTTTTCATTTATTTTTACATGAAATGCATCAATTTAGATTAAAAATGTTATGCAGCCGATTTTCTATCCTAAATAATATTTAGCAACATTATATTCTATCAGTATTGAATACCTAAAATAAAAATATTGTATTATTCATCCGTTTTTATATACGTTAATCATAGTATCAGTTTCGATCATTTTGGATTAAAATAACTAAGAATTAGAATAAGTAAAAACTAACTAAATTATATATGTTTATATAAAAAAAAAAAACACACATCATTGTAAAATCAATTCACTCCGTTCAGAATCTAAAAAAAAATCTTATATGGGTGTTGACGATATTGTGTATAATGTTATATTACTGATATAACAAGTTAATTATAACTTAAGAAACTTTTATTTTTTGTACATTATTTTAGACTTAAGTTTAAGAATGACAAAAAAACAAAAATACATCACAACAATTTATAGTATTAATAACGGATATTCATAAATTTACATTGTTACTAATAAATCAAACACACACGCGTATGTAACGAAATTGCCTATCTGATGCGCCGCCGGACGATGAGTTCAGTCGAATAAATGTTTCAAGCGTTGATGTCCCTACTCAATCCTTGATTATAAATAAACATTTAACAAGAATTGCGTTTGGACAATCACAGCCTGAGAACTTTTCCGTTGAATTAAGCTTGTGCATAAACTTTTGTTGACCAATTTAAAATGTTTGAGTTACAAAAAAAAAAATTTACATAAAAACCGAACAAGTCGAACTAAATATCATAAACGAAACACATTATATTATATTATTTCATGATAAACATAATTATTAGATTTTTAAGAACAACATTTTTTATTTATAATTTATTATTGTGACTGAAGTGATTCTTACATCTGAGAGGATGTTCGAAAAAATTGGAATTTATTCCTCTTTATATCCGCGGGTAAACAACAAACAACAAGAAATTACGCAGTATCGGAAAAAAAATAAAACAAATAAAAGTATGGATGTTTGATTATTGAAATGAGCAGTCAATTATTTTTGGTCTTTTCGCCGTTGTTTTATGTTCAACTGTTTCTAAATAAGACAAAAGAAAAGTCAACCTCGTTATTTCACAGTTTTATTCAATTAAAAAAAAAATAAATAAATAAAAAACGTTTTCAACACAATTTCTTACAAATTAACTGTCGTCGTTGTCTTGCAAAGAGAAAAAATGAACGGGGGCAAAATTAAAATCGTTGATCATTGGTTCGAAATGAAATAACGCGCTGTAAGGCAATTATTCTTGTTGACAATCAACAATCACGGCATTTTTGGAGACGTTTACATTTTTTTCAAATTAACAATACGGACATTATAATATATTTTTTAATTACATGACGCTATCTCGTAGCGAGGCATTTTGTACACGTCGGTAATTAGAAAAAAAATACGCTTAATAATAAACTGTATTATAATATAGTGGGTGTTGAAGCTTAATTAAAAAACGTACGTATTATCGACCTACTGTTGAGTTGTGTGCCAAACGTCATCCTGATGTCTTCATTATCCTTTGGAGGTTACCAACACATGATTACAATGCTCGCTCTATATTAATTCAAAACTCAAGACAATAAAATGTTAATTAAGTCCAAATCAAAGGGGTTTTTTTTTTATTTACCTTTTTAATTTTTCTCGCATTATGTAAAATAAATTTGTAAAGCTATTCGTTTCGTTTATAATTTAAAAATCAAAACAATTATCTAATTGACAAAATCAGGAAATGATAAAATTATTATTACAAAAAAAAAAAATGCCAACAAATTAGTATTTGTAATTATAATTATAATAATTTTAATATAACCCTTGTTTTTTGTTGATTAAATTCAAATATATTCAAATACATCCATAGTATATTTGACTAACGTTCTTATAACAAATTTATAGTCAAACATTTCTGAAAATATTGAATTTTTATATTTATATTATCAACCGATAGTTAAATTTATGTTTGTACAGCAATTCATTTTAAAGAATTCCTGTAACTTTCATTAAAAAATACTTTATTTTGCAGAAAATTTTATCGTGTTTTTAATTAAAGATAGAATAATGATGACAAAAAAATGTTTACAAAAATTTATACGAGTAAAACATTTAAAATTATATTAACATGTATGATGTTAAATGGTAGTAGAGAAAACATTATTTTGCGTAAAATTTTAATGTAGTACTAATACTATTATTATTATTCATAATTCAATTTGTAGAACAATTTACTTACTACGGTAAGATTACCATTCCAAATAGGTGTTAAACTTTAAATTCAATTTAGTTATTAAATTTCAAAAATAAGATACAAACAAAATAAACTTAAATACACCTTATAAGAAAAAAAAAAAAAAAAAAAAACATTAAGGATGCAATTGTACTTAACACACAAATAAGTGGACGTTTTAATAATAGAATATACGTAAATTAAGTGAAATAAATTATGAAAGCAATTATTTGAGGACTTATGTAATTGCTTTTAAATAGTTAATGTGAAATCACGGTTCTTAAAAGTTATCGTTATAAGTACATGACTCTGAAAGTGTCATTCACCCGCATTACGACGTATTTAGTTTCGGAAATAATGAGTTTTTCTTGTTTAAATGATTTTCCAAAGGTATTTTTGTAAGGGAAAAGTGCTTGTGGTTTTACTTAAAAACGTCACCGGCATTGACGCGAACAACACGCACACTCGTGCGTGTATATAAATATTGCGTAAAAAACTTCGGTAATATAATATTCACGTTCAAAGTAGTAAATCATTCTTGATAATAGTTTGCGGTTAATTTCTGTCCGTACAGTATTAATTATTTTCGCCGTTCCGAAAACGTTTACAAAATCACCAATAAACGCCGACGTTGTAGTCCGACGTAAACTTAACTTGAACGTATGCATCGTATCGCTTATTGTTCACACTTCTCGGCTCCGGAATCCGGGCTGAACGGAGTTGCGACCACGGTTCGGTTTCGATCCCCTAAAAATCGAATAACACGCGTATCGTGTTACCCTGCGCTCTGTCGTCTCTACTTGTTTTTCCAGTAAGAAGTTCTTGCGCCTTACGATTTCTACGCTAATCGTCTCGTTCAGACACACGCATACGTACTGGCGGTACTACGCGACCGGCACCTATCGCCTCGGTTCGGACCAAACCACGATCGAGGGTGTCGCACGACAACGATCGTGCCACGCGCTAAAGCCAAATTTCGGTTTCCGACGGAGGGATCGACGCGTGTCACGTGGTCCGAACGCACGCGCTTCACTCGAGCGCGAATCGGACGAGTGGCGCGCGTGGGAGACACTCTATTGCATTCCGGTTAGCTGTTTTCGTGGATTCGTGACGGCGTATAGTTTTCTGCGTGTGACCGGCGAAAACCGACCAGGTGCTTTATTAACACACGCGCGCACGGACGTATGTTCGCCTCTTCAGACCGTAAAATCGGTTACACAATGCCGTTTTGGTACCCCGTGCAGTGGGCCATAATACCTGTACCATTGTTACGCGTATATATATATATATATTTGTGCACGCAGACACGGTACTTACTGCTGTCGTGCAAATTCTCGTTATAACAACAAGTACGCTTAATACCCGCGGTCATACGCGTACATGCGTAACGGGATGTTTTATTTTTCCGCTTCCCGACTCGCCCGTGTTTTGATAACACGTTAATCTCACGTTTAATCCCTGCGCTACTACCGATACGGCCACGCTACGCACTTGAGCGTCGAAACGTACGATTCGTGTGCCCGAGTGTTGGAAACAGTGTTCTAAACGTTATTACAGCAGTACAACAATTTATACATACGAGTACGAGTGTTATGTATCCGCGGGCTGCGTTTACTCCGCCGCGAGACGGGAACGAATCGTATCCGCGGCAGTGTGACGTGTACAATTAATATTTTTTTGTCGAATCGGTATTACGTTGCAATAGTTTTTATCGTAGTACTCTGATAATTTATACGTTTCATTGACAAACCGTTTGTGGCGTATGATGAACATGAAATAGTTCAGTTGTAACTTAGATGTTTTGAAAAAAAAACAAATATACTTTTCGATGAATAAAAATTAAATTTTTAAATATAAATTTTTTCTAGAATACCTATTTAAACTATTTACAGTGAAAACATTTTACGTATGACTATCGAAAACACTTTTCAATGTTTTATGAGTGATCAAAATAAAACTGTGGATAATTTAAAAGTATTCTGAAATCTATTTTTTTTTGTATAATTATTTTTTAACTCCTTTTATTATATACAATTATTGATATCATGTATCATACCTAGTTTTTAATAGCTTTATGATAATACGTTATTTAATACAAACAAACTTTCATTATTCTATAAAAAAATAATAATAATAATTAGTAATAACAATCAAGTGGTGAAAAAATAAGTATGTACATTTTTTATTGCTTTTTCTGTGCAAATTACGTCCAACGATAGTTTCATTATAATATTATTATATTTTTTGCAAAAAAATAAGAAAAAGCCCACTTATTATGTAAACTAGTAATGTATACCTTACAACTCCACAAACTAAATTAAAAGTTGAATATATCGTGATGGAATATTAAACGATTATCCCTGTTTTATTGTGAAATGTATATGGTTTTTTTTTTTTTCATTATAATTTAAGGATATTTCGACACGGTTAGTAAACATATTAAAAATGATTTTATTAAAAGTATTATTAATAATAATATTTTTTTTTTTTTTTTTATGCTATCGCATCAGTTTAAATGCATAACAAGCTCACATGTACCTACGTATACAATTTATTTAAACTTTTAAAAATCTTATCAACATTTTACTTTAATGTACTCACGTTTTCTTCTACCAAATTGTTCTCGAACATTTAGATTCTTCTTCTTCTTCTTCTTCTACTTCGCCTTCCTCCCAACTATATGGGGTCGGCCACCCTTGTCCTACACCTCCACTTTACTCGGTCAATCACATCTCCTCTGCACACACCGACAGCCCTCATGTCATTCTCCAAAGTCTCCAACCATCCCTTTTTTGGTCTTCCTCTTCCTCTTTTCCTTCTTTTTTTTTTTTTAGCTACATGGCGCTATCTCGAACATTTAGATTATAAAATATAATATGGGTAACACGAGTCTTCTCAGTGGGGCCCAGTATTTCATTATATGAAACCAAAATTAAATAAAAATATAACATTTAAACCGTGATGTAATAAAAAGAAATAAAAATGTCCCTGATTCTTTTTTTCAAGTACAATATTGTTAAAAGAAGAGGGTTCTCAATTGTGAGAGTAATAGAAAGCTGAAGAGATAATCTTTCAAAACTTTAAAAACTCATATCTTAGACTAGCATCCACCTTTACTGTCGAGATTGTTCTTTAGTTATAGTTTTAACCTACGTGGCGAGTTAAACCAATCGAAAAAACTTTTTGAAAAAACTCTCATTTCCGTCTCTAGCCCGTATGGTTTCAAATATGTACGTAACAAACTCATTGAAAAATGTAACGAATAGAAATTATTTTTTATCATAAGAATAAACATTAAATAATTATTTATATATATTTTAAATGATAGATAACCATCGACAAAACATTTAAAAAAACGTTTCCACTTAACTACGTTTTTCAATTGTTTCCACAGAAAATAATTCATGTGTTACTATTATACTTGTAAACATAAAAATGTTTATGTTATTCGAATAAGTTTATATTATTTTTTAATTCTTATACATCTCACTATTGGATTAAGAAAAATTGTAAATTGTACGAGTATGTTTTGTTTTTCAAGAAAAAGCAATTCTTTTGAAGTGAAAAAATAAAGTGCCCATTAATTCTATAACTGTTTAGAGCTAAGTTTAAAATGAATGCTGTAATTGAAAAAGTACTCCTGTCATAAAATTTTGAGTTGAATTGTTTTTTGAAAATTTGAAGTTGAAATTATGCTTACACAATATAATATAAAACTATAAACTAATAACATTAAATATTATATATTCTTGGAAGTTATTCACTTGAGACATTAAGAACTTAGATTATTAAAAACTCGGTGATATTTTAATGATTACGAAAGTCTGAGTTGAAAATGTTTAAAATCTTAATTACTGGATATAATTTAAAATATAATACTATATATTTAATCTTTTAAATGTGTTCTTTGTTTATACTTATTGTGCAATTTTTATAGTTCACAAACGTTTATGGAAAAAAAAAATTAAATAGTGCCTAATAATAATTGTGCAATGATTTTTTCTAATAGCAATAAAAATATAATAGTCTCAAAGCTTTAAATGTATTCAATTTAAAACTTTCCTTGTTCATTTAAATCACATTAAATAGATTTATTAAAAACCACATCGTGGCCTCAAACAAATAAATTTTATCGACTATTTTATACATTTAATTTTATTTTCTAAAAACTCTATATTATCCATAATTTTAAATAATTCATAATGAGTAATTTTTTTGTATCGTGTTATCCAATGATATTTTTTCAATACGATATGATAATGAGGAACATACGTTAAAATCGTGATTATATAACGACTCGATTGAATGTAAATATATAATATAATATATACATTTAAATAATAGCCAATCACATTACATGAATCTGGATAGTGCATGTTATACGAAAATAAAGGATTAGTCATGCTATTCGTTATTGTTTGTACTAAATATAATATAGTTTTTAAAATTATAAAAATTATGCCATAAACATATATATATATATATATATATATTGTACTGTGCAGTACACTCGATGATTTGTCATGATGTTATTATTACGATACGATGTTTAAGGGACTCGTTTGGTACGCTCAAAGGGTCGATGACGGAAGGATAGGATAATGTATAATATCGTTATGATCATTGAACCAAAAATGAGAACAAAGCTTTCAGAATTTCATGTTTTAATTATTCACACCGCGCGCGCTAGACATGAATTCGACCGAAGCACAAACGACCAACGAATCGACAAGGGTTCATTTTATAGGAAAATGCTATCGGTGGAACTCATTTACTATAACCTTGTGCATGTGAGTGTGTGTGTACGTCTATGTGTGTGCAAAAGAGAGAAAAAGAAAGAAGTAGATATATTCGATAACAATTCGTGAGAATAGTAAATTCCTGACCTGTTTTTTTCTTGTGATTTGGTCCAGTTGTTTGAGTGGTACGTCCACTTTTCGACTTTCCTTACAGCACATGTACACATTATATATACTACATACACCCGGGCCCGGGTCAAGACTTCTGCACAACGCTGTTAAAACAAACTTCGCCGAAATGTATTTGCATTCTACTAGGTGGCTGCTGAGAACGTTGTAGAAAACGACATTGGTGTAATCGATCGTTCGTAGTGTTAGCATGAATACACACATGCACATACACATACACACACATGTATATGTTTAACTGTAGGGGAAAAGTAATAACAAAAAAATAAAAATAAGTGAAATAAAAAACAAGTAGAGGAAACAGTTTCAATACGTACAGGGCAAACAAGTTCTATTGTTAATGGCAAACATAGTTATGGTAAAAATCAATACTTAGTTTAATTGATTCACCGGGGCAAGTGGCTTCCGGAGGAAGGAAGCGTCTGCTGTTGTGTACTCGAACAAGAGCCGCTTTGTGCGTGAGCCAACGACGATGGCCGTGCAAACCCGTGCGCAGTTATCTGCCGTGTCAATATTCATCTGCTATATATATATATATATAAATATTATAAACCACACAGCTTTTTGGCAACGCGATCGGATTACGCGATTGTTCAAAATATTATTATTTACCTGCCAGTAGTCGGCACGCATTAGTAACCCGATGAAGATAAGGGATTTTTACGTACTCATATTCTTTGGTTTCACACAAAAAACAATACATGGTTGTATCCCAAATAGTAATGGTAGTTTTGGATATTTTTCCTAACCTCTGCTACCATTAAATTGATATTATTTCAATTTAATTTGTTTAGTTTTATTTTTTAATTAATTTTAATCGAGTCTATATATTATTCATGAAAATAACTGCCAATTATCATATAACTTCTAGTTAAGTTAGAATTCATTGTCTGATAATTTACAATAAGATATTAGGCAACGCATACAAACAGGTGGCTATACGTTATTAGGATTTAATTTTACAATTTAAATTTAGGAAAGAGTTTTCATTTAAATGCATTTTAAAGCTTTGTTTTCAATTTACTGGTTGAACATAAGCAAATAAAAAATGACCAAGATTAATACCCTGTTAGTGGTAGCTGAACAATAAAGTGATTAAATAATGGACACGATATAATACAAATAGAAATAACAAATAATCGTAACAGATCGGAAGAAGAATTATTACATTGATAAACACAAAACAAATTTTACGTTATGTTATAAATAATGTAACTTTTCATAAAATTGTACAGCATAAAACCTAACATTATCAGTAAAGAAATAACTATTAGGTAATTTATTCGTATAAGTTATATATTATCATGCATGTCGAATACTTGAAATATTTTTAAAATATGTGGTAAATGGTGTGCAGAAAAGTAAAATGTAATGTATTCAACGATTATTATATAAAATCGTTTATATTAAATTACCATTATTAATTATTTAAACATAAATCTCAATAATTGTTATAATTATTTCGTAATGGCTAAACATGTTTAGTTGGAATTTACCGTAAAATTTGTTTACAAAAGTCGGGTGCTTTTAAAATTGTTATGGGATTAGTATGGAATTACAATGTATATAATATAATACTCGCTTTAATGATAATTAAAATCCACAAATATGTTTTGATATGTAGCCTTAATAAAAAAAAAAATTCTTGAACAAATTGAACTTTAAAAATCTTAATTTGTTTATAGTTTAGTTTCTTATATAAATGCAAGGAATTCTTTGAAATTTATAGAAATATCATATTTGAAATAAAATAAATCTTTGAACTTCTTAAAATCATTCATTAAAAACGTATGAATAATATGCAATGTAAGCATTATATTAGAAATTTCAGCTGTTTGATTCAAAAAATAACAATATTTTATAGAAGTGACCCATAAACGGTAATAGTTATTATATTGATTTACTCGTATGCTAGAACTAGGGTAACACATATATACATGTATGATACCTGAAATGTTCATACAATTGTGAAGGATAACATTTACGAATTTCTCCTTTGTTGTAAACTTAGTCGATGAACACTACTAAGATAGTGTAATACAATGTTATAGAATAAAAACTATGTAGATCGTAATTTCTCAAAAATATTTTATTCGTGCACGATAATTGTCTTAAACATTGTTTATTTTTCAAGTTTTATTAAAAAATAGTAACGTGCAACGCTTTTACAGTGGTCCAGCTAAACTACGTAAAACGTATTTTTCATGCAAAATTAAATTTCGTACGTTACGTACGGTTGAAAAAAATGGAATTATATTATAAAGACATTTTTGGTCCAACCGTGATGGCGAAAAAAAAATAAATAATCAAACGTGCCGAAATCGGTTTTTCTCTGCGTGCATATTATGTATACGATCACTGATGTATAATATATCATGCAGGACTTGTTAAATTATGATCAGGAAGTATTATTATCGATCTACACGTGCAGACAATATTTACTCGGTCGTTATTAAAAAGCCAACCCTAAACTATTGGTAGTGTACACATAATATACACTCACATACACATACACGTACGCATACAAATTGTTAGATATTATACATAGGGACGCGTAGCTGACGGTGGTGAAGGGTGGATCGTGTGAACGAGAGAAAAGGTTAAAAGGTTCTTCATTATTTTAATCTCGACGTTTTCATTCACGTAGTGAAAAATACTACTGACTAATAAAAAAAAAATGCGATCATTATTCAAATACGCCGAAAAACTACTAGACGCGGTTTATTACCGTTGTCTTGAATCACCTAAGGGTTAGCCATCGTCGTGGTACGCCACAACTAATTGCATTTTAATGCACGCGTACGCACGTTTTCCGATTTCATATACTCTGAATTCTGAACAAAATTTACTTAACATTATATAATTTAAAATCATTTCTCGACCGGTGTTTTCTACTCGTATCGCAAAAGATATGCGGAATTGGCTGCGATAAGCTGGTCACTCGCTTCAAACACGCGCTCGATCGGAGCATCAGTGCTACGAATAGCCGATTCAAAACAGAAAAGCGCACGAAACCGAAAACAGTAAAGACGGGTAGATTAAGCGATTTTTTTTTTTTTTTTTTTTTTATTATTCGACCCGTGCCGACAACGGCGCGCGTGAGTTTAAAATCATCCCGGAAGCCACGAAAACATTTTTCCGAGGAAAAAAATAAAGATCAGAATCACGCGACATATCAACGGTGCAACAATAGTTACTATATACCTTATGCTCTAAACGCGTGTACACCAAAGGTATTTTCGGCATGCGTTTGATAAAAGGTCGTGTTGGCCGGGTGCAAACATACTTTTGTGTAAACCGAACGGAGACGGCTCCGAGAGTTTGTCGGCTAGTTAAATTCCACAAATAGACAGGAAATAGAAATATTTCCGCATGGTATAACGGACCTATCCCCTATCCCCCCTATGCCGGGAGTAGGTGATACGCTGCTTGTCACACGAAAGTAGTGGCGGTGGAACGTGGCACGTTGGCGTCGTCGTCGTCTCCGGGTCGTTAATGTTGTTCGGCGTCTACCTGCGCGTATATAACAAATGGACCTCGGGGTTCTCAAAGATTTAACCGTTTGTCGCGGGCAAGAGGGCGGTGTTGTATGTGAGAGGGGGATGGGGATTTTCTCGTGACGCGTTTGAGAAATGTCTGATTCCGACGGTTTTAGGGTCTCTAAACCCCTCCCGCACACCACAGTCTATACCCGATCACCATCTGCAGCATCACGCGCTATTGTATTATACGCCTGTAAACTATACACCTCGACGAACGTATACCAAAACTCTCGGAACGTGTGCGAGTACGTGCGGGACGCTAACGTTTTTTGATGTCCGGAGAATAGTAAAGAAGAAAAATGATCGACCGCACGTGTAACGACTGCTGGGATAGGAAACAGGAAAAAGGAGTGGACGTGAAACGTCGAGACAATCCTTCAAAAGAACGGCTACGGCGAAGAAGCGGAGGTCGTATATTCGGCGTGGTGACGGCACGGTCGCGTAGGTACCTGCGAACTAGAAAATGTTTATTATATCTTATTTTTGGGCTGGGTTTAAAGACACATTTTGGACCACCTATACTGCTTCTCATCAGCCACCCCTACCTTCACTGTAACAACGAATCTTTTTTACGGAAATTATAGCATGTTTTATAACTAAAGTAAACTTTACCAACACAGGTCTCGAGCTAGCTTAATATCTAAGACGCAATAATATTTAAAACTTTAATTTTACTTGTTCGGTATACATTGATTTTTATGGCACCTTTGTTCTCGGGCTAAAATTTCTCGAATAAAAAAAAAATAATTAACTAAAAAAATCAGACGAATCAATAAGTTTTTATTGCGTAAAATACGTTTATATTAAAACAATGTTTTTATAACGTAAACAAATCAAATATAAAAAAAATTAATTCAAATACAATGATTTCACATTTCGATTTTCGGTCCTTCTGAAAGCTGCTTGGAAAATAAAAATGCAATGGACAATTATGATTAGAATTGCAATATTTAATCCCGCGGATCGGTGTACAAAAACATCTTAAAAATGTTTTCCGATATCATTCACCGACATGTTATGCATTTTGATTATTTGAAACGAATACATAATATAGAAAAATCTATCGAACACCGTGATCATAAATTACCGTTTATCTTAAAAGTTTGAAGAATAAATTATTTTCAAAAAGTTTATCGTATACGCAGGTCTACGTTGTTGCCCATGCGATTAAAAACGATATTCGAACTACCATTACGAAGAAGTAAAACAATGTTTAAAAGTTTGATATCACGTGTGTACATATGAGTATAGAGCAGTAATGTTGAGCGTAGTATAACGATAGTAGGTAACCGCAAGATATTATTACGGGTACTACGCCTATTGGATTTTCGATCATATATTGATAATGCTATGAGGGTACAATATTTTTTACTTTGTTATACCGAATGCAGATGATAAAGAAATAATCACGGACTTCTTACGCGTCTGTCAAGGAATGAACACATTTAATCTTGTACGACGAAGTGATAAAACTACATTACGTATAGTATATTGTAATAATCGCGGCTTTATAATAAATCATCCCGACCTTGTACATATTATAACATGCGTGTGTGTACACTCTGCAGTATGTATGAAGCATAAATACGGATAACATATTTACGACCCATTAACCGTTTGATCAGATCGGAAAAGTAATCATTCAAATGTCTGGAAAGTTAAAGCATTAGTCTACAAATTATCCCAAATCGACCATATCGATGTTATCGTGTACACGGGCCTACGACGACATGGGTCGTAAAGTACGGCGTATACTAATTGCGGCGGTCAAAGTTATATTCCGAACGTTTATTATTACGCTCTACCCATGAGTGCGTTTCCGCGGTGGGCTGTTCATTACTCGTATATTATAATACGGTGCGCCGCCTGTTTATCATTCAGTCAACGGTCACCGCTGCGTTCATCTATGTAATAATATTACGTTTTATATATTCTTATATCGTGCGCTACTTTCTGACGAACAATATATACGATAATATTATATATAAATGTATAAGTGTACAACGCACGGTTCACGAATCTATCTGCGTTTAAATATTATTCTGTTTAATGTGTATATAACACAGTATAAAACATAATATCGACTACTTAAATGACAAAAATAGCTAAGCGTGTACATCCGAGATACGTTTGGCAATTAAATCGTGCATGCACGATTGTGTTCCTTAGACCGTTTAGTAATGACATTTTTAATTATTATGAATGTCAGTACAAGCGATATTTATTAACAGACATGTTATACAATTAGAAACTAGCTGACACTACCAAAAATTGTTTCTGAAAATGTTCAACCATCTTGCGACACGTGAGTTATACCACGATCAAATTTAATCCAAATTACTTTTTTACAATAATGGGGGAAAAAAATTGGTCCTAATTATTTTTTATTCTTTAACTATAGGAGCCAATATTTTTTATACGATATTCACAACAGAAAATCTTATGTGTACGAGACTTTCCGTTGTTTCCCTTGTTGAGTACACTCTAAGGATATTTGCGATTGCCGTTTTCTCTGATCATGCATATCTTTATCATTAATAATTCAGAATTGCATTACTATGTATAGTTGTTTGGGAATCGAATTATCAATTTATGACTATAATAATACAATAAACATGATTATTATAGTATATTACAGTGTGGTAATAAATCATGCGTTGCATTGTTTATATTTCAAAATATTAACTGTATGACAAGTTAATATCAATATTATATCTTTTACTTTGGAACAACAACCACTATTAATATTTTATATTAATAGACAAACCAGACAAGAGTTAACTGTAGTTAGTTTCCTATCAACTCGCGTATAAATCGTTTATATGAAATATTAATATTTAACTTTTATTTTAAACTCATAAAGTTCCTGAACATCACCTTAAAACATTTTAAATAAAACTACCTAGTTAAACAAATATCGTGATACAAACACAATTATTTAAATTAGACATCACACCGTACGAACTCCACGTTTGAGTAGATGCAACGAACCCAATTGCATTTATATCACATTTGTATTATATTACAAAACCACAGAGGAAGTTATAACTTATGTAATACGTTTGTTCTGTATGCGAGTGCGTACAGCTAATCTAACTGTAGAGGAAACTGTACCGCCATCCGTGAGTCGTATGGCTGATATGTACAATCGACATTATGCATTTAAATTCAAGTAGAAAATATACTGATCGCCGCAGGGAAACTACAGCAGATACACGTGCGAAACGGACTGAAGATGTAATTATATTATATTGCGTCACTTAATATCCAAAAAGTTAACTCGAACGTTTTGATTGGAAAACCGATCACGTTAAATATCCTTACGGCCATATTATACAAATCGAGTTGAACTAAAAAATATCGTGTCTAAAGAATACCGGAATGTAAGTTCACAATACACTAAATAATTTACCTAGTTCACGAACATCTTTGGTTGAAGTTACACATGAAAAAATAATAATACTGTATACTATTCACCTAATGAATAACAGCAATAATTGAATATTTTATTTCACTATCATTTTTAAAGTTCATAAATTATTTTTCATCGACACAGAATAGATATTTTTATTAGATTCTATTATTAATTGACCATTATACTATAATTAAAATATAATTATATACGTATACTTATATTTGCGACGAAAATATTAAAATAAAAATAAAAGCCATTTTAGTTATATAACTATCTATGCATGCTGCACCGTTATTATATTAATATTATGTTAATATTTTAGGTACCATCGTATAGTAAACTTTATATACATCATTTGTTTTCAAAATATAATTATGGAGATATGATGACAACATTTCGGCAGTTGCGCCGATCTTGTAAAAAATATTATGGAGCTTAAGCATAATTATTGACTTAAAATCCACCCACTGAGAATAAATTTAATGTAAGACGTTATTTTATTACATAAAGCGATTGCTTTGGTTCACATGTATGGGTTTGGCGCCACCGTATAAATAACATGATTCAATTTCATACATCAAAATGTTTCTACTTACTATATTGATCGCTTATTATATTCTTGGTTGTTTAATCGAGCCTGCAAAAGAAAATATGTATTTATAAAATGTATAACACCAAGTTGAAAATATAATTATCATCAGAAAATCTAAAGAGTTATAAATCAAAGAATGTTTCCTACGAATCACAATAAAGTACAAATCATTTTTAATATAACATTTTTGTAAATAAAAAACATTATAAAACCTTCGAGTCAAGTAAATTACATTTTAAGTGAAATAAAAAATAAATAATTTGTTGAGAAAAAATCGGTATAGTCGATATTTCAATAAAAATATATTCATTACAAATGGATATAATATTTTTTTTTTATCAACATTACAGCTCATTATTTTTTAAAACGTTCACTATTATTTGTTTTCTTGTACAAAAGACAAATTGATAATATGAAGTCACTCGATAATCTAAAAAGTATACATTTATCAAAACTTCAACAATGAATGACTAACTTTTATATAATAATATTTTATAATTACTATAAAAAAGTTTACTTATGGAACAGGTTTATATAGGGTTTTTACGTTTTAGAATTACTTATTATTGTAAAATATATCATTAAAACTGTGATAACCTAACTAATTCATATTAATATAAGCTGTGATTGTTAATCAAATAATTTTAAATAAACTATGTTATATTTGATCATAATAACAAGAAAACATATGTTTATCGAATAAATATAATATCCATAAAAATTTTAAATAAATAAATAATTTCTTATCTTATTTTTTTGTATAGGAACTTCACATGTCAGTTTTGGGATATTCCCTTTACATTACATAAAAAAAAACTACCTTCTGCATCATAAATTATAATATACTTACTATGAAGTTTTGCAATCAGTATGACAACTGTGTATTTGAAAATATCAAAATAAAAACGAAAATAACAGAAGATTAAAAAAAAAAAAAAAATGATAAAATTTATGTTAAGCTGTTTAGAAATAACAATTGGATGTGTACTACTAATAGGGATACCTACAATAAAGTATTATATTATTTTGTCAACTACGAGTAAATTCCACACGGGATTATATCACATTAAATAAAATACACGATACCGATCGCGTGTACGTGTATTTTACTGTATCGTAACGAATTTAATTAATTTTTTTTTATTTTTTAGTTTCTGTTTCTTCTCTTCGGTCGGTTCAGTAGTCACCGGGAGATTATGTTCTGGTCGTTTCAGCTTCGGCACCGTATACATTATTTTTTTACATTTTTTTATTACGGTTATAGAAGCGCTAGCGGTAGGAGTTTGGGGAGGGGATTTGTAGTCGTTGGACTTTGTTTCGAGGGATGAGGAAGCATCGGACTTTCCGGTCGTGCGGGACTATGGGAACTTGTGTATATCCATGTACAGGCCCAGCGTACGTGCAGGGAATCGCGAAAATCGTATTTGTCCCCGCGCGGTGGCGGTGGCGACGGTTCACGGACAACCCGTTGTTTACAGCATCAATTATAAATTACCGGACCGAAACAAATGTGACCTGACAATTCGTTTAAGCTCGTATATACACTGCGTGTGTACATCGTGTACATGTATATATATATATATATATACACCTACGAATTCACTGCGTACAATGTATTGCCACCGCTGTAACACATTATACAGTGCTCCCAATCGTACAGGGTGATTTTGATATTCAAATTTTTCGCGTGAAAATAATAATAATAATAATCTCAATCGAATTGGAAAACGATAAAATTGCCAGCTGCGACGTTCGCCACGAAGTACACCGTACGTGTGTAATATTCTACCGACGTAGTATTGCGTATAATATTACATTTGTACGCACTCACGGTGATATTTTAAATTAAATATTAATTCCAAAAACCATATTATATTATGTGCAAATTCGCATCCCATGACAATAATACGATCTACGTAGTAGATTTTTCAGTATTCATAATGAACTTCTACATTGTATATAATAATACCATGTACAAATATAAAAATATACATATTTATATTTATATCAAATATAAATATATAAGAGACAATACATTTATGGCGTAAATTATAGATTTAACAGTACAGATTTAGTTATGCAGCTCGATCCCTGTCCACCCGTCGTTTCTTTTGATTACTTATAATAAAAACGTGTTATATAAAATATATGTATCAGAGTTATGATGGTAGCCGTAAAATGTACGTATTTTAATGAATATAACTTTTAACAAGTATGCTTAGTTATTCCTTTTAAGTATATTATACATAAGAAAAAAAATAGCAACGTACTTCTTTGATTGTTGTTGTATTAGCATGTTATTCTTATTATTATTATATATATGTTTATGCCCTAATCATATTATATTTTTGACTCAATTTCTTTTTCATATCTTTACATTTTATAACGTTTAAAAAAAAAATAATAATTACAAAAATACTTGTTATGTTTTCATTATGTTAATAAATATTTTCTTACGATTATGAATTAAAATGATAAAAAAACATAAAATATTTAAATAAAAAAATAGTAAATTTTTACCTATCTAGTATTTGTACATATTTAATTTACAAGCTATTATAATAAAACTATACGAGTATTAACTATAGTGTAATTATACTTACTAGTATTAACCATTTGCTAATTTTTCTTTTATTTTATTTTACAACAATTTATTAAATAATACATAAATATACGTATAATAAAAAAATATTCATCGAACAAACTTCATAGTTGATGATAATCTCTAAGCCATATTACATATATTTTTAGACGTTACCCTTCATTGAATAAAGTATTCCTATCCAAGACCTCACACATCATAAAACCAATCCTGATCAAGGACTGCCCATAATACACAAACTGTATTTTTTCTTCCGAGAGTTATAGTCTACTAAACTTTTATACTTTATTCGACTATAAAGTAATTATTTTTCAATATATATATATATATATATATAAATGTATTATTATTATTATTTTTTTTTTGTTAACGATAACTCGTGAAATTGTAATTCTCATAAATCAGTGACACACTCGGCTAGACAATATTGGCGCCTTAGAATTTCCGGATGAAACGATGAAAACTTTGATCGGTGAATAAGAAATATATATATATATATAGTACATATAATGTGTTCATGAGAGTTTTGTGTGTATGCGTATGTCTATACATTTTTGCGCATATGTATAGACATACACAAACGTGAAAGCATCAGAATTACCGCTGACGTCCGGATGCGTTTTTTGATTGCGATCAAACCGTTTTTTTTTCTCCTCTTGTCAAAGCCTATAGGCTGTGCGCGGGTTTTCATATTATACACAATATATAAAAGGTCCCATTGTGTACCACGTTTCTTTCTCTTTCTATCCCTCACATATACACCACGCATCCACACGTACACATGACGCCCTCCATCCGTCTCTCCTAGCGTCCCTTCACTTCTCTGCACTTCTTTAGGTTATTCGCTCCCACTCTCTACGTTTTTTTCCCTTTACGAACTCGGTCAGATAAAGGGGCGGATGATAATTTTCAATCCATGGCTGCATTAAATTGTCCTCTTGGCTGGATACGGTTTACGTATCGCGTGCGTGTGAGTGTATGTGTGTGTGTGTGTGTGTGTGTGTGTGTGTGTGTGTATGTGTGTGTGTGTGAGGGAGAGAGTGAGTGAGAAAGAGAAAGAGAGAAAGTATTTATATATATATATCATTACGTAGGCAGGATAAGAAGAGTGGGGGGAGGATAATGGGTAGAGCAAGTGTTATATTGTCGGACGGCTATCTGCAGCTGACACGCAACCCACCGACCACCCTGTGCTTCCTGTGAGCTCGTCTTCCTTTGCACCACGCCACAGCAGTAGCGGTGGTTATATAACGGTTGTCGTGACGTGGAAAAGTCGTAAATTTAAAGGATCCCCAACACGACAATTGGTTCGCAGACGTTATTATATGGGCCACATTTGCCTTTCTTCGTTGGTTTTCTTTATTTTGTTTTCTTACAATCCTATTTATAAAGTTACACTTATCATAATTTGTGGCTTCACAACGGATTCCTTTTTTTTTAAAAATATTTATATACGTGCATTTCAACGACAATGACGACTACGACGACGATGACGACGATGACTACGATGACTACGACGACGCTTCGTTTTATTTTCGCTCTTCATATGTCATGCAATTTATTATGGCAGTACAAATGAATTTTGTTTATTTTTTTGAACTTTCATACACTTAAAGAAATTATATTTTACACATCCCATCACACTTTCAAAATGGGGAAAAAAATATATTTTTGCTGCTTGTATTATAAATGATGATTTTAGGTAAAATTAAACCGTGTTGTAGTAAGTACATTACATTATATAATATATTATTTTTAAATTATGAGTGAAGCGAGAGATGAATTTTTTCATTTTGATCTTTTTTATCCATTAATATCCATAACAAAAGTAACGTTAACAGTTTCAAACGTCAAACATATAGAGAATATCGAATGCTTAAATTTCAACATTTCATAGAATATGTACTATATTTAATTAAGGACTTTGAAATGAGTTTTGTTCTTTTTAATGATTTTATAAACACCGGTGCTTAAAATACATTATATTTATTTATATAGTATAAACATTTTTTTGAACGAATTATGTTGAAATTTAAATATGTTGTAAAATGATCCGTTTCTACTTCAACAATTTTACTATTGTTCTTACAACCTAAAAAAGCAAATAAAAAATTTGTAACAGTACAGTTCAATAATTTTCTGATGTTTTTTTTTTTTACTTATATTCATAATGCATTGCATAATTACTTCAAATTATGTATTTTAAATTCGAGTATCAAAGAAATTATTATGTTTTATTCAGATTATTCGAATAAATAATTGATAGCCCCACATTTGTTAAAGGGTTATTTGTAGAGCTCCTGGGCGCCAAAATAGATTAAATCATTTGTATTATCTACATCCTTATTCGACAAATTACTTGGCTAATACTCCATTAGCTTCGTCTATCGCGTTGAATATCCATACCGCATATGGTCTGTTTATAATCCTAATTCTGATTTTATGTTTGAATGATTTCGATAAAATGAGTTGTTAATAAATTCACTACAGTTTCTTTCGTATTTTTTTTTTTTTTTTTTACAGGTTGTACAAAAATAATACAATTCTATAAATATATTAACAAATAATAATAATAAAAATACTCTATTCTAATTATTAAGTTTTGACTGTATACAGACGTGTAGTAAAATAATACACAATAACACTTAAATAGACTTTGAGACTTTGAAATAGTAGACGAAGAAAATTTTAAAACTTTTAAAAAAACTTTTATTACTGTATGTTTAGTTTTTGTCGACACGTTCATAATCTAATTTTAAACATAATTTTTATGATCGTAGGAATAACGAAACCTAAGAACTTTTAAAGGCGTACATTTCAAGAAATTTAAATCATATGCACTATATATTCTTGCGAAGAGCAAAGGTTTCAAACGCGTGAACTTGGAAACACCCTGCTCATAAAATATGAATACAGTTACGTGACCAGGTTACAACACGGAATTAAAGGCTATTTGGAATCCACATTGTTATGTGCAGACAGTGAATAAATTTCTCACTAGCTGTTAATACCAATACCGTTTGCAATGCAAAAAATTTTGCGTTTGAAATACGTATAAAATTCAACAAACTTATCTAGTATATTTTCAACTTAAATTAAATAACCGGGTTTTTTTTCTAAAAATACTAATCTAAATTTTGGTATTTTTCCAATGAGAATTTCACTTAAACCCTAATATTTTCAGTCCATTCATTCATATAACATCCGCAGGTATGTGAGTCTGTGTTGGCGAATATATATTCAATTGTGCGGTGAAATTACACTGCACATATATGTATTCAAATTCAAATCAATTCCTCGGTAAAAAACCTGAATATCGAGGAGGACAACGCAAAATGCCAAAGCAAAAAATCCCTTGGTTGATTTATGGTCGACTTAAACGGACGGAAAACTTTGATGAACATTTTCTTCTCCATTAAAACGAAACGTTTTTCTGTTCTCTCTCTTTCTCTTTCTCCCTCTATTTATCTCTTTTTTTCTTCTCAAGGCCTGGTTCTCGAATCGTTGCACATTGGTCCATTTTCTCCATATTACTCACCACCATCGTTCCCCTTTAGATACTTAATGCTTTTTTGAAATGATCCAAAAAGAAATTGGGTATGCCATAAAAATTACATTAAGAAAATACATTTGTTAGACGATCTAAATGAAATCAAGTAGCTTTAGGTGATATTAAAAATATAATTTATTCTGACTAAATGTCATTATCGATATAACACCAATAATTCATAATGCAAAAATATATTATTAAATATTCAAAACACAAAATAGTCTCTTGGGTATTAAAAAAAAAAAAAAAAATACTCTATGCAATTGAATAATATTTCATACCTTACAAAATGTCTGTTTAATTTTCTTTTGATTAATCGATAAGAGTTATAATTTTTTTTCAATTTATCGTAATATTCACAAGTTATTTATTCGTACAGAAATTAATAGAAAAATAATAAAACTCGACTTATCTGAATAAACGTAAACATAGGTAAACAACTTAATAGTTTAAACATATAACTTTGTCCTTTTCTACAATTGAATATTTAAAAGTTGAAAAATAATAATTTTTCACGAAAAACGGAACCCGCAGAAACAACTATCCGGAGGTCATCCGAAAAGAATATACTCACACACTCACACACATAATATATTGTCTGAAAAGGATTGGTGACAAAAAATAAAAATGTCGTTACAAGTTAGTTTCGACATTTGGACAGGATTACTGGAATTTTGGGGAAATGACGGAACGGTCGTTATGATTAATGTTTATAAATCCCCAGCGAGACACAGTTTAATCTATTTAAGCACTGTCACTATTTATGTCTTTGGCGGATAAAATATTATACATATTTACAACCGACACATTTGAATCCGCTTACAAATTAATGTAGTGATAGCAAATTCAATTACACCTTCTATGGTATTTTAAGTAAGACAATCGAAAATTGATATTCCATTTTTATTATGAAAAACTATACACTTCCTCATTTTTAAGGCACTTGGTCTAAAAATAACATAATCGTAACGTTTATAATCCTTCGAGATTATTTTTTAATTTTCCAACATAATTTTACTTCACTTATTAACTTAGATTGATGTTATTACGTTTATAAAAATTAACGCACGAATAGAATAGGTAAATTAAATTATAGAAAAACGTTCAAGCACTAAGCAAATCTTATATCTGGTCTCAATATTATTATATTAACAACATTTTATTTTACAAGCCAATATCTGCAAAATCAACAACATTTTGTTGTATCTACTGATACTATAGATAACTGGATTTGCATTTTAATGACCCATTTATAAAAATGTTACATAAACAAAATTGACAATATTTTTATAGGAATAAATCTTAATTCAAGAATATCAAAATTGAATAATCTACATTTTAAGGCATAAATAATAATAACACTTGGGTGATGAGAAATTATGAATGATCTTACATTTTACATAAGTTTATACATAGTATTGTATTAATTAACAAAAAACTTGACTTCTTTAAAAAAAGAAAACTTAACTTTGAATATTTAGTACAATAATCGGATAGCAGCACAAATGCTATTTGTATATTTACCACAAAACACTTCACAAATTTATTCATACCATAACTTTACAAAAGTTTTTTTTTCAATTTATAAAGTAGCATTGGCTTTTAAGTGTAAAATTCATCTATAAATCGAATACTTCAGAAAAAGACTTTTAAAAATATAACAAAAATAAAGATAATCTGGTACAGTAGTCTATTTTTTCATCTTCTAGTATAATAAACACACACACTCATGTACGCACAAACGCAAACGAACACATGTTTATTCGTCTTAAGTTGGAGTATGAAAAGTAATAATTTATGATTTAAAACCAAAGAATAATAAATAACATTTCAAGGTACATCATATTCTATGTTTTCATGTTTTTCTTTAAATTTTCTCAGAAACTTTTTGGAATTCTATAATTTTTATTTATTTTTTCTATTTGGTGTAAACGCTCAAGTGGGCTCAAGTACAGTGACAATAAAATATTTATACTGTATTACAACTGTGTTATAAAATTTTTCATTCTGTAAATGTAATTCGTAATCGATTTCTTATCAACCTGCAAGGGGTATACACAAACATTTTTAAACTGTATTGCAGTTTCGATAGAAATGAAAATAATATACATAATTTTAAAATCAAAAGCCTTATCAACCCAAGAAATCAAAAAACCATTTAAAATCAAAAACCAATCCCTCGCTTCACAAGAAATCTAAAATAATAATCCTTATCTCATAAATATACGTGGATAACATTTAAGGCATAACTGTTTATGAGGCAACTGCATGATATCTACAGCCACCGGTACGTTACACAGATGTTTCCGCAAATTGTCTCTGTGTTAAAAATGACAATTCACCTCGTAGTTTCGTGATAGCGGAATGAGAAACGTCTTCACACTGCAGTTTCTCGAGTGGTTTAGCGCGGTTTATATAAATGCCAGCGCATCAAAAGTTGAACGCAAGCAAACTGATTAATGTGACGTCATTAAGGAACTGGCAGAGGGATAATTCGACGGGAAAAATCCCGGGCCAACAGATGATTTATTCCCACAGGCTCCTGCTGGTGTGCGCATGTATATGTGTGTATACATTTTTAGCCTACCTCCCCACCCTGCACCACAGCGATTTCGATGACAAACCCCTACATTAGCGAGTGTTTAGCATTCGTCTCATTAGAGTCCTCTTCCTCCTCCTTCACCGTCACCACTTGCGTCCGTCCTTCTTGCGCTGCACTGTATTCCTGACCGCCTTAAACCGGGGAGTGTCTTGTAAATGATTGCCTCCCACCCTTTTTTGGATAATCTGGCTATTTGTCCACCGCCACCACCACCACGAGAACCGCTGGCAGACTCTGTACTGCGTGGGAGGAAAACATTGATGGTGGTGGGACTGCGCGCAATAATCCACCGAATCGCTGCTCGCCTTCCCCTCATCCCAAAAGCTTCAAACCGGCGACGGTGCACCCATATTTATCAAGAATAAAAAAAAAAAAAAAAAACATAAAAAACGAAAAAACAAAGTCTCTAGGTTGGAAATACAGTCGATTTAACTTGATCCGTCGTCGTCGTCCCTTTCTCTCTGGATTAATATAATCGTCTACGCTAACGTAGTAGCAGCAGTAGCAGTACACCGAACCAGGAGATTACCGATGAAGGGTATTTTGTTTCATTTGCGTTATTATTATTTTTCTCGTTTCATCACAAAACAAACGTTCCGTAAAACACGACACCGTTACGGTGGAAGAGATCAATTTTACTAATGATACTCGTTGTCGTCGTGTTCTTTTCAGTCATCTGTCGCTCCAACACATCTGTCCTCTAATTATTTATTCATGCATGCATGGCAGTATGTAATATTATGTACATTTACTGTTATATATATATATATATATATATATATATATATATATATATATATATATCGTACAGCATATTGTATATAGAAATAATGAAATGAAACTGGATATTTTTGTTCCTCGGAACCGTTGACTGAGAGAAGGTACAGATGATCGACTGCGCTATTGTTATATGTAAAGGTATAAGCTTCAAACGTTAAAAACCATGTAAACAAATTTATCGTTCTGCACTACGTCCAAACTCGTTGCGTGTAACGTGAATGTACAAGGCGTTACGTAAACGTAAAAAAAAGTAAAATAAAAATAAAACTATATTATTAACTAAAACTTTTCCGTGTGGATAAACA